>BCLH01000513.1:100804-111067 GCA_001602315.1 Zoysia pacifica | reverse complement strand
GCCCGCCGCCGCCGTGTTTCTAGTTCGACGCCCCGTCGCGGCCGTCGCCTCCTTGTCTCCAGTTCGACCCCCCCCGCCTCTCGACCGCCGCCGCCAAGTCACCAGTTCGACGCCTCGCCCCGACCACCGCAGCCCCCTCCTAGGTTCGCCGCCCCGCCTCCTAGCGGCCGCCATGTCACTGGTTCGACACCCTGCCCCAACCGCAGCCTCCTGATCTCCGGTTCGACGCCCCACGCTAGCCGCCACCGCCCGGACTCCGGTTCGACGTCCTGCCCTGACCGCCGCTGCCATGTTTCGGGTTCGACACTCCACCCTGGACGCCGCCGCTCCATCACTGGTTCGATGCACTAGCTGTTCTGCTCTCCCCCTTTCCTCGATGGTAACTTCTTATTCGTCAATCAATGCATACCCGTCCTCTTCTTATCTTCAGCATTACCTCAGTTAGATTCTAATTTCTTTTCTGAGTTAGATTCTAATTTCTTTTCTTGTTGATGCTAATCACACTAAAACTACGGTTCCAAAGACTTTTCTTAGATTGGTTAGCCTTCTACCTTGCTCTATTGGCAGATCCGCCTCTAGTTCTAGGTAAGCCCTAACTATATGGCAAGGTGAAAGCCATGAATTACAGCCTTGTATAGTTTGTCACAGTTTTCGACCTTTTCTTTATTTTGGTTTTGGCTTTTACCTTGTGAGGTAGAGTGAAAGAGATGAAATATAAGTTCATGCTAAGATATTAATCTATATTATTAAATATAATTTATAAAATTAATTATGCATTCATGGCTTACATTATTATTATATTGTGTAGGTACATGATGGTATAACACTCCGTAGAGAATTTTTGGTTCAGTTGTTAGCATCTAATTTGAATAAGTTAAGAAGGGTTATGCCAGAAAATATCTGAGATTACCTTTCTCATGTCACTAAAAACCAAATTCTTTAATCAAGTTTATGATTTAATGATTCATTTTATTTTACCTATATTGTATCAAACTTATGTCACGTTATATTTATTTATCGAAAGAAGGATATATCACATTGGCTTTCTGTATTGAATGTGAATTACATCATGTTGCTTTGCCCGTGGTGGTGCACTGATAAAAAGCTAGTAGAACATCTGCGGTGATCGGATGGAGGTCATGAGTTGGCCTATGCGGAGGCGATGAATTCCCGCTCGCAGAATCACTCCTCCTGTCATCATCCTCCTCGTGCTCCTCACACAACGTATCCTTTTCCATCCTTCTTTGAGACTGGCAGTTGAGCTGTGGAGTCAATCTACAAATCTTTTGTACCTTGTCACCCTACAAGGTCAAGAAGGAAAAAAATCAGAGGTGGCGTTTGGTAATAGGGAAGTGAGAGGTAGAATTGAGATTGGAAAACAAATGAATTGTTATAATTTTAGGCATTTTGCGGTATATTTTAATTTCAAATTTATTAATCAACATGTGTAATACTGTAACATAGTAAGTGTGCTCGTGTTCAATTTTAATTTGTCTAAGAACAGAAAGAGCACGATCAATAAGCACAGAAAACTGAGGAGATAACCTGAGGCACCAGCAGCACCGTTCTTAATAGTTGACATGTTGACCCCCTTGAAGTAGTCGATCACAGTCGTTGCAGGAAGAACAAAAGCCGTGCTATCAATCGCGACCTTCTAGAAGTAGTTGTACATAGGCGAGCAGTCGCGCAAAAACTTGATCGCTCGTCTATCCGGGCAGGTGTCGCAGCTGGACAAAGTTTCAGAGGTCTGCTCTTGCGAATTCTATGCGGGCAGAGACTCGCAAAGGGAATGCAGACAGTGCATCCGTATCAGTGGAATGGATTGTCATGTGTCTCACAGAATGACTGGAAGAGTCCTTTTTACAGGAGCATAGAGAGCAGGTGCAATGAGCCAGAATTATTGATGAACTTAAGCGTCATCAATTACTAGAGTAACAGCTGCTAATTAATTCATCCATTAATAGTAATCGACGTGTTAAACTAATTTAAGTTACTGGTAACATCTAAAATTTATTCGCCGTTTTAATTGAAATTGATTAAATTCTCAGAAACCCTAAAAACATTAATTCAACAGAATAATACGAGGTTCTGTACACACACGCAGCGCTCGTCACAAGTCATAAGTCATGCGAAAAATACACACAAAAATATGCGTACACGCGGCGCATGGCACGGTTCGGTTCGGCTCGGTACGCATGTAAGGATCAAGTGACTAAGAAGGGAGTTGAATCGAACACTAACACTGTTAAGATCTTTTTTTTGTTTTTCCTAAATTCTACTCCCTCTGTCCCAAATTATAAGTCATTTTGGGCTTCTCATGTTTTTCCAAATTATAAGTCATTCTCATTTCTCAAGACAACTTTTTCTCTTTTCAATACATCTCTACTCTATCTCTCTCCTTCTCGTTTTCAGAACATACCACTTTTTACACTTTTCTTAATTCTCATGCCAAACTCCTAAACAACTTATAAAACGGAACGAAGAGAGTAGCAAACTAGCAGCCAACTCCTAGCAAGGATGGACTAAGCAAGAGAACAACCAAGCAAGAAGACCACCAAAACTCTGCAAGATAAAGGAGGAACAATCTATCAAGCTACCAAGCAACTTGGCACAAGAGCCACCAAGAGTACAACCAAGCAACCTATTACACTACTCAAAAAAAGGTAAATGCGATAAGTAAAGAGAAGGTGAAAGAAATGCTCAGTGATTTTTTCCGAGGTTTCAGAAGGATGGCACCTTCCCCTAATCTTCGTTAGACCACTCCCGTCAGAGTCCCGATCCCTTAAGTCGTTCTCAGAACGATGCTCATAAGGGTATGTTTCACTCCCAGAGTGAAGTCACCAGCGACCCGGCTATAACAAACAATACTCAAGCGCTAGAGCAAGCCTCTAAGGATCGACGCTCATTCTTGATGTCCCTTTTGAGTGGAGGACCCGAAACCGCTCACAAACTTGATGTCGTCTTTCACAAGTCTTCAGAAGCTCAAACAACAACGCCAACCGGTCTAAGCTGCCAAAACCAAGAGTAACATGTCGAAAACACTCCTCTCAGCCTGACAAGCTCTAGAAATGTATGGATGCTCTTTGCTACTCTTCACAAGCACTCAAGATCCTATTGGATGCTCTCTTCTGTTTCAACTTGGTGACCTTTGGCTTCCACAAATGATCTTTAACTTCTCTGACCGTAGGTCACCTCCACAACGGCTCCCTCAACGGTTTAAATAGGTCCCAATCCCTGAAAGACCCGTTGAAAGCCGTTGTCAAAAAGCTGACTGCTTTTTGCAGTCATCGGACTGTCCAGTGACTCTTGGTCTTCGACTGGCAGAAAACATCCTCTCTGGAATCTATTCTATGTGATACCGGACTGTTCGGTTCATACCATCACTAGATTGTCCGATGAACTCCTCTTTTGGACTTTCAGAGACACCTCTTCTGGACTTTAGCTTCTGGCTCATCAAACTGTCCGTTAACTACGCCACTCCAACTCAAGAGAGCATCTCTCTAGACTCTGGACTCTGGCCTCCTGCACTCACCGGACTATCCGATGACTCCCACGGACTGTTCGGTGACTCTTCGACAGCTGCCTTCATCTTCAACTTGACATCGGCTTCACTTGATGCAACTCTTGACATCTCCAAGCTTTCACTGATTACTCAAGTGTCTCAGAGAACTTAGAGCATCTATACTCCTTAATTCTTGTAAAACCGAGAAGAGTGACCCGACCTCTCTTAATAGTATCGGTTTTTCCTATTGACACAAGGTCTAAAACTAAGTCACACATGGCTTTAGATCATCCTTAGTCTTGGACAAGCTTCTTCTTTGAAAGCACACCGGAAAGCAGAACATCCTTGAAACAACCAACTCATACAGGTGAAGGATTGTTTTGATAGACCTACAATTTAGTTCATGGTTCTTATATAATCACCAAAACTATTCATACCTTTAAGGGTCTTCAACGGTCATGAAGCTAACAACGCGTATGGCAACTCATTTTTCCTTTTTTCCAACTTCTCAACCAGTATACACTAGCCCACATATTTAAGTTGGTTGAAGTCCTTCTCAACTATCTATGTTGGACTAAAGATTTAACCACCCTGGCTTTCAAAGTGGTTCTTGAAATTAAATTGTGAAATTAATGGGCGTAGCCCAAATATTCCAACATGATGGGCTGAGATTGAATGAGATGGATGAATGAAGAGTCTAGATCTCCTCCACCATTTCCCTATCCCAAACCTAGCTCCCGGTTCCTTATTGCCAAACAACACCTCAAATTTTTGTAGTTTAATAGCCATCAAGTTTGAATTATGCAAATAAATAGTAAAATGCTTCTCTAGGAATCAGATTCCTAGGCAAAGGGGGGAAAACAGTTTGAAAATGCTTTCCCTATTGTCTGTTTGGCTCCTTAGAATTGGGCTGAATTAAATTGGATTCTAGACCTTGGCTTGTTTGGCTGCCCAGAGAATTGAAATGCCGATTCCAATCCATTTTCACTCACCCATTCAACACCCTGCTCCGAATTTGGATCCAACTCGATAGAAATCGCTACAAATCATCCTGCTCTAGAACTCCTCATCCCCACTTGCCCATCCGCCATCCCCGAAGCACCGCCAGAGGAGCAGATCGTTGTCCACTCCTATCCTCCTCAACCGCAGGAGCCAGCGCCTGTCTCTCCTCATCCTTTCATGCATCTGCATCTCATCGTCCCGCCTCCTGCTTCATCTGCAACTGCAGCTATGCCGCCATCAACACCCATATCTTCACGCCACTGCCGTCTATGAGTCGACGAGTCCACGAGTCCACGAGTACCCAATCTTCGTGCCTCCACAGTCTGCGAGTGGATGAGTCCACAAGTACCCGGATCTTGATGCCGCCATCGTCCACATACGAGTCATGCCTACCTGCGTCCATTGAAGTGGCATTTGCATTCCCTCGACTGTGCCGTTGAACTATGTGTGGGCACCACCACTAACTCAGCCTCCAAGACAGCGTGACAGCAAGTGGGCGGCGCGGCGGCTGGCTCGACTGTTATGGTCGCAATACAACAAGCGAGCGCTGCCGCCTAGCTCGACTGCTGAGGCCACATAAGAATGAGTGGGTATCGCTGCCTAGCATGACCCTTTCTTTTCTTCCCTTCTGACTATAAGTCTGGTTCTGAGTTTTCCTTTGATCTCACATGATAATTAAAAATGAGACCGAACGGGGAAGTTCATGTGTAGGTTGAGGTAACATGTTGGTCTTTGTCCACCGTAGCCTCATTTATGTCGGTTTAGAACCAGTCGTGTGGTCCTGTTGAGCAAGTTTGAACAGTATCAAGAGCATGTTAGTGACATGGGCACAAGTAAACTGATGGAATTCAATTATTGTAGTGGTTGGATTACAACCCACCTCTCTTCCTGGGTGATATTTTTGAAGAGTGCACTAGTTGTGCACAGATAGCCCCAAGGTGTGGTATCACGTGGATCGAGAACGTATACTTGGGAGAGGTGAGAACCGGACCAGCCCTATGACGTTGTTGTGAAAGTTTGACATACGCAACTCTCCAAGAGTGTGCGTGCATCATGTTACGTGGTCTCTTTTGCAAGATGTACATCGATTCGAATAGCCACCCCTCTTGGTTATTGAGTACCGCTTGTGATCACTGTCACACCATAATAAGATGTGAATATTGATGTTTATACATGCTTTTTTGCACTTCAACTAATTTTATGCAACCTTGTATGATCTGGCATAGGTGGATCACGTTAATGTACTTTATGCAAGAAACCACTTAACATGGTACGTAGGTCCAATTTAATTTTGGCTAGCGTAGCTAGCATGATGAGTTTATTTTTGTTTTCCACCTTTTATAGTTGTAGCAGTTACTAGTTGTCTACTAGCTCAAGCTATCAATGATTTTTGAGCCCTTTATAAAACTCTAACATGCAGAATGAATTTAACGGAACAGTAGAAGATATAATTGGCTAGTATGATCTTAAACTAAACAAGATCGAAGGGGCAGCCGCCCTGCTGATATACTAATTTATTGCCTAACCACCAATTTAATCTTATTTTTCAACTTTCATATTTGACCTTTTTTTTCAAAAATAAACACTCAAAATGGAGTAGATTACATTAGCAATTTGAACAGTCAAAATGATCGTCAAATAAGCAAAGTTGAAGAAAGAAGGTCAATTCAACAGTTGGACATCAATTTAAGGTCAACAGATCACAATTTCTCAAAACAAGAGACATCTTGAGTAATAGTACTACAATACGATTAGCGAACGGCCGGAAACCTAGACGTATCTTGTGACCACATACGCAGACTGAAGAGGGCGAGTTGTTACCGAATATGCTATTCACAACGTTCGGGTAATACTTTAATTGATGAGCTAACAAAATATAGTAGAAACTTTTACATAGACCTATTTGCAGACGCAATTGTGAAGTACTGAAATACGCAATTAGTAATGGCGGCACAACTTTGATTGCTGGTGGGGAAGGAAAGCGACATGAAGGTGGGCGGGAGGAAGGCTCCTAACGACCGCACACTGGTTTCCTGGAACGGAAATAATAATGGGATTTGGAATCTTCACTGTACTCTCTCCGGTTCAAAAGGAAATTGTTTTGGACAATATTTTAATCAAATATTGAGAATATAAATTACAATTTTTCAAATAAGGTTTAACATATTAAGTTCATAAATGTGAAAATCATATTTTAGATAATAAAAAATTATAAATAATCTGCCCTTGGTCTCCAAGAAGATTACGGCTATTATTACACACACACACCCCGAATAACAAGTTTAATGAAGGATCACTGCCAATGAAGAATCTAAAAATCAAATGATTAGATTTATGTTAAAAGTACCTATATAAAAGTACACATATGTTAGCTTTTAATAAATATTTTATAAAAAAAATACAAGTCAAAGTTATGTTTTGGAGACTGTCATTGTTTGAAACAACTTCCTTTTTGAACCGAATGAAATATTGGATTAGCATAACAATAATTTTAATAAAAATGAACTAGTTTTATTGTCCTAATGAAAATAATTTAAGAATTGAGAGATTCGATGAATGGGGGTGGGGGGGGGGGGAGGGTGTGTACGTCGACATCAGATGTAGACACTCGATGCAAGAACCTTCCTCTATCTTTCTGGTACTCTAAGTTGGTACCCATCTAGGTAGCCAGCGTATTTTATGAATTACGTACCTCGCAATAATGCATGTGAGGTATGACGTCATTGAACTAATGCATCGAAATGTATCACTTGATCACGGTTAGTACCACTAGTTTTGTTGTGGTGCATGCTGTGATCTCTTCAGTAGAATCAATATGCTGGAGCAATGGCGGAATGGACTTTCATGTACAGATAAATAGAACTCTTGGACAATTGATATAGTCGAAATCTATCGAACAGAGGCAAGTATAATGTCATCAGTTTATCCAGAAATAAAGGAGGACTTCAACAAGCTGTGGTTTCTCGGAAGGAACACAAAGATTGATCTATCGTCTAGCTGTTCCATATACTATACTGAATTCATATTCAGCAGTATGGAGATTGTTGGATAGCTACTTAATACGCATTAGCAACCTTTATTCAACGCCGCCTGTTCCTTATCTTGCTTGCTGCTGCACAAAATATCTGTCGTTCAGCCTCAAGTATGCCAAGCCTGATTGACTAGTAAATTGGTCATAGATTTAGATCGTTAAATTTGAATTTTGAACCATAGTAGGTCGCTTGTGGTTAAAAACTAGATGCTTCTGTTTTCCATTATCAACTATCACCAATTAATATTGAATTCCTTCGCAAAAAATTCATCATTATTGATAGATGCTACGGTGATGAATTGAGACTGGTAGGGGAAGAAAGTGTTTACAGTTTTGATGGGTTTAGAGTTAATGTCAGTGAATTGAAGTTCTAACCCTTAATATTGTAAAGTGGACAGATGCTTGCTGCTTCCAGGAACTATGCATGGAAGAAAAGGAATAAACGGCCGGCAATTTGGTGAGCACTCAGGTGATATGATCGGCGATATAACGTTGACAGATTTGTAATCTTGTACCTGTCACTCCTGCGTCAGCTCGATCCATGTCAAGTGGGCAGTGTTGCGGCTGCTTCCTGGCTTAACCAGATACGTTAGACAGGTCAAATGAAACCATCCGTTGAATCAAGAATTCAACCACTGCATTCTTTTCCACAAGACTAGGACAGTGAACCCTGAAAAACGAATAATAAAAATTTCAGAAGGCTATAAAACGACCTGCGAGATGCCTCGCTTCCTTTCCAAAATGATCAAAGCATTTTACACCAGCTGCAAAGCTTACACACCTTCGACGACAAGCTGCCATGGAGCAGCACCTGATCCAGCACCCCAGCCACGCAGCTGTTGCACAACATGGATCCATGCCGCCTCCGCCCTTCGGCACGGGCGACAGCGTTGACATGAAAATGCACCTCGAAGCCCTCATGCTCTTCTTGGAAGTGGAAGCCGACGAGAGCTCCGACTCGTTGTCTTCCTCCTCATCCCGCGATTCTTCTCTCCAGGCGGGCACGGAGTCCGTCACTGCCACCGCGTGCGATGCGCACCAATGGCAGGGATCCTCCACGGCGGTCGAGAAGCCCTTCATCGGGGTGCGCAAGCGGCCGTGGGGCAGGTTCGCCGCCGAGATCCGCGACTCCACGCGCAGGGGCGCCCGCGTGTGGATCGGCACCTTCGACACGCCCGAGGCCGCCGCGCTCGCCTACGACCAGGCCGCCTTCGCCGCGCGCGGCGCCTCCGCGGTGCTCAACTTCCCCGTGGAGTGCGTGCAGGAGTCGCTCCGCCCGCTCGCGCTGCCCGACGCCGCCGGCGGCGGCTCTCCGGTTCTCGCGTTGAAGCGCCGCCACTCCAAGCGCACGCGCAGGAGCAAGCTCTCCCTCAGCAGCAACGATCTCATCAGGCCGCAGCGGCGGAAAGCGCGCCGGTGCTCCGGCGAGTCCAGTTACAGTACGCCCGCGGTGGTTGCGCATGCGCTGGAGACGCCGGTGTGTCGGTGCGGCGTGGTGGAGCTCGAGGATCTTGGTGCGGATTATTTGGAAGAGCTCCTCCGGGTATCCTCCGAGTTGCAGCATTAGTAGAAGCGCTACTCCATGGTTGATGAATCTGCATGCGATTGAGATGTTCTAGCTGCTATGTGATGTTACATTTTACAGATTGTCAAATGGACAGTGGACTCGAAATGTAGTTTCACTCACCTGATGATTCTGTAACTTCTACTAGGTTATTCGTGCTCCTGTAGGTCCGATCTATTTGTAGTTTCTTTCTTCTGTTTTCACATCATGCGTAATGACAATATATAGTATTTTTATTTTCATCCAGTTTTTCCAGAATTGGCACTCATGTAGTTGTGCAATAAGTAATTGGTAATGTCACTGTTTTTGAAATTAAAACAACAAGCAACCATTAGAATAAAATTACATTAACCCTGCGGGCTGCGGCCGCATCAGAGATAGAATCGAAGGCTGGCGATGGAGGGTGGCGTGCGCTCCACCGTGAATGATCAAGAAGTCCAGCTCTAATTGTGATGTCTTCTGGAATTCAATGATCAATGGGGACTCAACCTGAACTGGAAATGGGAAAGGGAAATGAAGGCAGGTGGCCAGAATTAAGGCTAGGTCCGGACAAAATTAGGCTGATTTCCTGGAACGGGAATAATCATTGGGTTTTTTTGGTTCTTCAACTTCTAGTAGGAGTATATTGGATTCGTAAAATGGCGGCTAAATTATTGTTCTCTCACTTACTCCCTCCATTCAGCAAATATTATCGTTAAGACAGCAGGACTAGTTTAAATTTTGAAGTAATAAGTAATTTTATATGTTGTCCTAATGACAACATTTGCCGAATAAAAAGAATAATTATTACCAAATGAGATATGATGAGCTCGTGATCAATATCGATTTTATATATAGACGCACATACCATCTTTATCATACTATAGTTGGCACGCATCTAGCAAGAGTATTTTTTGAAGAGCTCCCAACATACAGATCATGTCAATGCGATATAATGTTGTAGGACTCGCACACATGTGGAACATATATTCAAAACAATCTAGAATTAGAAGAAACATGGGACGATGAAAGAAAATAATCTTACATATCAGTAATGGATGGGCTTGCTAGAATTAGTCCGAGATATTTCTGCTTACCGTAATGGAAAGCAAGGTTAGTCGTTTATACTAAACCATGGTGCAGTGGTATAGTATCATACTCCCTTCGTTTTTAAATTGATATTAC
>BCLH01000513.1:83061-99471 GCA_001602315.1 Zoysia pacifica | reverse complement strand
GGGCACCTCGGTCTGGAGGGCGGCGTAGGCCCCGGCCTGGAGGGTGGCGCGGGCACCTCGCCCTGTAGGGCGGCGGACGGCGCGGGCACTAGGCCTGGACGGGCGGCGCGGGCACCTTGGCTTGGACGGGCGGCGTGGCCTCTTGGCCTGGAGGACGGCGGGAGGCGCGGCCCCGGCCTGGACGACGGTGGCTGACCGCACGACCTTGTTGGAATCGCTCACTCACAGGTGTAAGTGTTTATCACAAACACTTAATCCCTCTTGGGTGAAAATCACTTCCTTCTCTCTCGGCAACAAACGCACAACCGTAAACTTCTCTGGTGGACGTAAGAATTGTAGCTGGATGCACACACGTGAGCTGAACACACACACGTACACGGGAGGCAGCTTTCTTTTCTCTAACGCAGGCCACACAGACCTCATTATTTCTCATTCTTATATAGACTCAAAGATGCAGTGATTAACACCGGCCATTTGTCCTAACTGGCCGCAACTCATGCCACGACTAAACAAACTCCAACGTGCTACGGTCATGCATGCCCGGACCTATTCTCCAGCCAACAAACTCACTTCGTGACCTTGGCCCAGGCTCCACTTCGTAGCACCATGCATGCATGCACAAATACGTTGGCCACTTCTTGCCTCTAATCTGCTGGTTCTCGCAGCACTTCACGTGCATGCACAACTGGACGTGGCCATCAGACTTTGGTCACGAAGTCTGCTGCTCCACCACTCATCCATGCAATACTGCTTCGCACGTCCGCATCACACGGCACGGCACGATCCAACTGTTTCCAGCAGCCACCATGCTTCTGCGCATCACATGCATTGTCGTGACACTTTTTTTTTGGCACCATGCACTATTAAAATACATCTACCCATGCTAGTACATATTATTTTCTATATGCACGCAACGAAAGAAACTATGCAACCACTAATGGCTAAGATTAAATCCTAACAGACCTCCGGCTGGACGGCGCACGGTGAGGTCGGCGGGCGGACGGTAGCGTACGAGTCACCTGGAGAGAGAGAGAGAGAGATTTGGTTGCGTGGCTGGGTCGAAGTGGTTGCCGTGAGTTAATACAGAGGGAGGACTGATGCCCGGTGACTACGATTGGTCCTACGGTGGAGTCTTGGATCGCTGACGTGGACGAAATTTAAGTGCAGCGGTCTTCGTAAACTACCGTATGCACAAATAATATGTTTGTACAGGCAGTTAGTTACGAAGTCCGTCTGCACCGATACTTTTTTGCAGATGGTTCTTTTTTAGGTTCACTTCTCTTTTTTCAGACCGCCAGTACTTTAAGAGAAGGGGGTGTCGAGATAAATTTATTTTAAGCAGTGGAACAATAATTCTTAATAATGAAAAATAATGTTTACAAGGCCCTAAATCTACAATGAATCACCAAGCGTTGTCTTTTTATTTTTCCAGATGTGTTGCTCGGATTCGCTGCCGCCATCGTTTTTCAAAGTATACTACGGTGTAAATTAGTGATAATAAGGTTACCCTCTGGCCTTTAGTTTAAAACCAATGAACTAAGTTTTCAAAATTTTGAAAAATTAGTTTATTTGTTAAGTTAAAAAGGTTCAAATGGTAATCTTCGGTGCACCCGTAAAATCTACAGAAAAGGATAGTATGTAGGAGTAGCAAGCTAAGCGAAAACTGTTGGTCAACCTAGCCACTTTAGTTGGAGCCCTGAAGTGATGTAATACGATCGAGCCAGCTGCGACTCCATGCACCTAGACATACCCTGCGGCTGGATCAGTGTTGGACTCGATGGATACTGAGAATGCGCTGTCTGCCTATTAAACTGCGTACTATCAGGCATCAGCTTGTGTACTAAAATACAGTTTGTAATGGAAAAAACAGCCGCGGATTTCCTGGAAAGGAATCAATAATATTAGGTGGCTGGATCAGTGTTGGACTCGATGGATAGTGAGAATGCGGTGTCTGCCTATTAAACTGCGTACTATCAGGCATCAGCTTGTGTACTAAAATACAGTTTGTAATGGAAAAAACAGCCGCGGATTTCCTGGAAAGGAATCAATAATATTGGGTTGTTGGATCTTCACTATAGTACTGGTCAAGTACATTAGATGATTACACTCGTGCTTCTGAATTGGAAATGGAATGCAACGCACGTCGACATCATCAGATATAGACATTGTCAGATGCAGGAAACTTCCTATAGACATATCTTGCTACTGCTATAAGCTGGTCCTATTTTACAAGAGCACTTCAAAGATCATGCATCTGAAGTGTGATGTTGTGGAGCTGGCACATGCGCGATGTGTATTGAACGGAACAGTGGAAGTGGTAACTTTTCTCAACTGATGATACTACTAGAGGTCCGCTAAGGTAGACCAATCACTGTTTCTTTACTAAGAGGTGAAACACTAAATCAATCTGAGTTGTTGAATTTTGGAAGAGAAAACAAAATTGAAAGATTTAGTTTTCAAAACTGCTGCATACTTTCATAACTCATTTATTTTTTTTCAAATTATGAAAAAGCTTTTACCTTTTAGAAGATAAAAGATCTATTTACTCTTCGAGATCCATGTAAATAGACGGCTCACGTATTTGGGTCTACTGTAGAATCTGCCTACTATATAAGCTGAAAAGTAAAATATGGATCAATAAGTAAAGTGATGACCATCAGTAAGTAACAGTATGTGATGCCCACATCAAAATTTTGAATTACTAGGGAGTACACAAATCATTCTAATAATTGTGTCCAAAAGTAGAAATAGTTAGTCCTATGGAACGATAGTAGGGGTTTCCCCATGCCCAATAGGCGCAGTCCTTCTAAAATATGCGTATGGAATTACATAAATGATGCTGAATGCAAAATATAATTTTGCTGAGACATGTAATAATTTATAATACTAAAATATGATGTGTGTTGTTTATATTATAGTATTACCATAGAAATCATAGGAACACTGATGTTTCAAATAATTAAGCTGGTACTGTTTATAAAAGATACACATTTAAGCAGTGATACTTTACATACACCAAGCCCTGTTAGAAAAAATATTTTCTGAAGTTATTTCTTTTTACCATTAGGAGTTGCCCAAATTCGACTTGAAACAATGTTGGGACAAAAAGAATATAACTGAAAATGTTGTATCATACACACCAAATAACATTATGGTGAGGTTTTCTCTGAGAAGATATATATCAATATCAAATCAACAATACTCTCCTACAGAACATGAAATAGAGGGACAAGCAAACGGTGTGAGCTGCGTAGGACATACTCCCTCCATTCATAAATTGATGTCACCGTTGATTTCTAAAATCAACTTTGACCATTCGTCTTATTAAAAATATTAATTCAGATGTGTTGTCGTGATTAAAATAATTTTAGTGCTCATGTAAATTAAAACAAACTTTATGATATTCAACAATTTGTTTGAATAAGACGAATAGTCGAAGTTGATGTTAAAATTTAATAGCGACATCAATTTAGGAATCGAGGGAGCATAGTTTATTGGATAACATTCGGCGTTGGGTCCCCCTAGTTTTGTGATATCTAGTTCATTAAAATCTTGATGCTGAAATATTCCAGGGTGACTGTTCAGAATATGCCTCTTGACCAATTAAGATAATCGCTGAGATTTGTGCAACAGAAGCAAGCCACTTTTTATATTTAGTCACTCTCTTCAAATTAAATATGGTGGACGATTCACCGATCAGCAGATGTTTCTACGAAGGAACACCAAATTGAATTCAAGTCACTATCTTTCGACTGCTCTCTATGCTGCAATCACAGTTAGCAGTATGACGGTCGCGAGTGTAGGCTATTGAACAATGCACAAGCCACATTGTTAGGTGACGCTATGTCATACACAAAGATAGGCTGCTTCGCCTAAAATCTAGTAAACACTGACCTGTTTTCTGCGTGCGAGGCAGCTTCGTCAAAACAGTACAGGCGAAAGGGTTGAGTATGAGAAAATGATGTGCACATCTGCACGTGGCCAGCAGAATCGCCCAAAACTATGGCGACTTGCCGAATATGATGGATTTCGGGTGATAGCGAACAACAATACCCAACCCAAATAGTATAACATGAGCGATAAAAGATATTACAGAAAATCGATTTGAACTCTTACAGCAAAGGTTCAAATTGTTCTTAGGATAAAGGTTTAAAACAGTTCAAAATAGCATGGTAGTGATACATATAGTGGAAGCGACGATATACACGATGATTTACTTAACCTGATACATGTCCATTTTATTCAAACACTATCAAACTTTTAATCAACTTCGTTTTTGTTTTAGGCAAAAGAAGAATTATGTTAGTTCATAAATGAGGCTTAGCGCTTGCTTGCTGCTTCCAGGAAGCATGGAACACGCGCATATTTGGCATTTTGGGGCAGGTGAAGTGGCCGGTGATCTATAGCTCTAGAGCGAGTGACGTTGGGAGAGTTTATACTTTTATGTTTGGTTAAAGTTAAATTCTTTTATGTTTTCCTAGTAATATATAGAAAATTACGTAATTTCTAATATAAATTCTTTTATGATACATGTCCATTTTGTTCAAGCACTATCAAACTTTTAACCAACTTAGTCTTTATTTTAGTCAAAACAAGAATTATATCAATTCATAAATGAGGCTTAGCGCTTGCTTGCTCCTTCCAGGAAGTATGGAACACGGGCATATTTGGCAGTTGGGGGCAGGTGAAGTGGCCGGTGATCTATAGCTATAGAGCGAGTGACGTTGGGAGAGTTTATACTTTTATGTTTGGTTAAAATTAAATTATTTTATGTTTTACTAATAATATCTAAAAAATTACATAATTTCTAATATAAAAAGATATTTTCTATGAGAGCTTATTTTATGACGAATACAAAAATAATTTTTATATAATATAATATTATTAATTCTTCATTATTAATTATTAAAGTAATAAAATTTAACTTTAACGAAATTTAGAAATATTTACATTTTAGAACAGATGAGTACATAGTAATATGTCCCGCCACCCTCGTTCAGCACGGACTTGTCAAGTGGTACTAATCGTTCGGGCTGCTCTAGATATTTGACTCGTTGGTCAATTCAAATTATGCCATCCATTGATCACAGGAATCCAACCACAACATTCTTGTCCACGAGACCAAGATAACTAACGATAATACGGTGGGATAAATTAAAATCAACTCCCCCTCATTTTTCTATATTCAAAGTTTCTTAAGACAAATATAAATAAAATATAATGCAATACTACGAAAAGACCCTTCAATGTCGGGTCATAAGGTTTCACAGTGTTAATGAAACTATGCGACACTCTTCACACGACACTGCTGTAAACGATAATCAATGTCAGGTCGGAGAAACTGACACTGAATCAACTTATCGGTGCCGATCAAATAACATCACCTGGTCGAGACTCATAGCTGTGTCTTCAGTGTCGGTGGAGATGACGCCAGCGAGACCGACACTAGCCATAAAACAGCAGTGTCGAACGGCATGATGTAACCTGATCGACAGTAGTATCAACAACAGCAATGTCGGGGCGCATAATATCATCAGACCGACACAAGAAACTAGAAAAACAGTGTCGGACGACATGATATCAGCTAACCGACACTAGTAACAAAAACAGCAATATCGGCTGACATGATATCACCCGACCGACACAAATAACTACAGCAGCGGTGTCGGACGGCATGATATCATCTGATCGACACTGCTATTAGTTACACTAGTGTCGTTTATTACGATGTCATGGAACGACACTGACATTTCTACTGTGGTTTCGGTTGTGTTGACGTGATGCAACTGATATTGCACTCACTACCAACAGTGTCGGTCTCAAGGATGTCAATTTTTCCGACATTGTTTACAGGACTCTCATGTCATATATTATGACGTCACATGGCCGACACTACTTCCTATATTAGGGGGTGTCGGTCTGTGACGTCACAAAACCGACACTTTCATGTATTTCAATAAGTGCCATCTTAATAACACAAATCAAATGCAAATAACATATTAATAAAATATATTGACAGAGATAATGTATTCACAAAGTGAATGTTTAGGGTCACATATGTACCTAAGTTCGTCCACTACAGCAGCTTAATTTACACATATATATAAATACTTCACGTAGAACTAACAACTAAAATTTCATTTGCTCGGCCAACTTCGGTCTTGTTCATTAATTCTCTTCTGCCCAGCCTCAAAGTTTTGGCGAATTAGTGTAGAATTGTGATATTTTCCGCACCAATTAGCAAGTTCTGGATGTGATGCCACATCACCTAAAAATTCATAATATTTACCCCTTGGATGAATAAACTCATGCATCATAAAGCGAATCATCCGAGATGCAATGTCATTGAGTGTGGCTTCATCAAATTGGCTTTTTTGCACTTGCACCTGCTTGTCTGCCTGCCAATATTAAGAACATAATTAGTAATTACTAAAACACAAATATCAATATAGTGTGAAGATGCATATAACAATATTACTAAAACTGCAAGTACTTACATTTTTCCATACATAATCATCGTTGGACAATGTCATGTATTTTTCACAGCCGGCTTCTATATATTTGCACACATAGTAGCCAAAATGCATACTGCCAAGAGCCTGTTTTCTACACTTTGGAAACAAAATAGAAAGGTTAAAAGTCTCAAAGATATAAACAAAAATATAGTGATATAGATTATTCAATTATGGTGTAGTAGTACAAGAAAATATGTTTTGTGTGATATTTTTTCTTTTCGTTTTGGATGGTGTTTTACTCTATGCTTGATGTAGGGCTTGTAATTAAGATCTATCACTGATTATTGTGTCATGATTAGGAATATCAAATCACTAAAGAATTAAAATGATAGGTCATTACGCATCAAGGACTTCCAAGAAATCGTGCTCTGTACTTCTCTTACATCAATGGAGTCAACTATCCAAGTCTTCCCATATTTTTGGATATATCATGAAAGAGATCCAATGATCTATAAAAAAAAAAGAGGGTACAGAATAGAAAGACTTTTGCTCTCAGTCCGCGTTGCCAATTCAATAGCCTTCCAACGCTCTAAGGTCCTTGACTCGTATGGCAACACATATCCGATATCGTAAGTCGCAAGATATATATGATTTATGCTGCCACTATCATCTCACTCAGTCCGCTTTCATCATCGAGGACAAATACAACTGAAAAGTACATTGTGCCTACAATTTGATTATACTAGATTATATTTATAATCCAGATGACATATAGCAATAGCAATCTTCCTATATATAACAGAATTTAGGACACGTGTCATAGTAGTGTCGGTCAAAGATAATGTCAGCAATACTGACACGAGACGATAACACTGTTGGTCGCTGACGTCATCAAACCGACATTGTAATTCACACAGCAGTTTCACATATTCGCACAAGAATTTCACATGAATCAGATCAAATTCACAAGAGAAATATAGGAATCAAAAATTTTACCTTTGTATCAAAGAAGGTCTTACAATGTATCTATAAACTAAAAAATAATATGTATATACATAAAAAATGTCATATAGCTTTTCGAAACCACAAGAATTGAGAGGAACAATGGTGGGAAAGGATGCGACTTACAGTTTGCATATTGCCAGAATGAGAGAGGGGAGGTAGTTTACAGTTTGCAGATTGTCAGAATGGAAAAGGGAAGGCGGCTTACCGAGAAAGAATGGTTGAGGATACTTACATTAGGGTTCCAGAGTGGGTGAGGGGGAGAGGAGACACCGGGAGACCGGAGCCGTACGTAGTAGAAAATGCGGTGGGCGCCGAAGTCAGAGGCGAACGAGCAGCTGTGACCGGTGTCGCAGCCAAGGAGGACGATCGAGTAGCTCCGACCGGTGCCAGAGGAGCAGCAACAGGAGCGGCAGCGGCAGGTTTAGGGTTGATAAAAAATTTCGGCAGCGTAACGGCGTCGCGCGAGAAATAAAAAAGCCACCAGATTTAGCGTGGAATGATGCGACAAGTCCAACTTATATAGTAAGATTAACAATGTTGGGCACTATGATGTTACCATAACGGACACTACAAGCACTGCTAACAACTTTAATAATATCTTTAATATTTTTTCCTCGAAGTATATAATGATATTTGACCTACAATTTTATTTAGTAAATTGCAGTGTGTGAGGAATCTGACAAATTTCTGTTTGAATTTTTCTATATACTTTCTTGAAAATTTTAGTTCTAATGGAAATATAGTTTACCGATCATTATGGCACTGTTCATTATGAGTAAAAAAAATATTGAATGTAAGTTGAAAGTGATTACAAAATTTAAAAAAAATACGTTATAAAATGAAATAGGAATGCTTATCATCTAAAAAGCATTGTACAAAATAATGAAACATTTGGCGTGTAAAAAAATTTGAAATAATTTAAGTTAAGTTTGCTGAGTGATATTATAATTTCGAACAAGTCCGACCGACACTACAGAAGTAAAAGGTCGACACTGTGGCATTGCTATGTCGGGCTAAGCTGATGTCATCCTGCCGGACACTGTTAATAAGTTTAACAATTTCTTTATTGTTTTTTTCTCAATGTATATAATGATATTTGATCTACAATTTGATTTTTGTAAATTGCATTGTGTAAGGAACCTAAAAATTTTTTGTTTGAACTTTTTTGAGTCTTTTCTTGAAAGTTTTAGTTCAAATGGAACTATAGGTTAGGAATCATCTACACGTTATGAGTATAAGAAAATGCTGAATGTAGGTGGAAAGTTATAACAATATTTATAAAAAAATACGTTCTAAAATAAAATAGGATTGCTTATCATCTGGAAAACATTGTACAAAAAATTGAAATGTTTTGTTATGTTTGCTGAGTGACGTTGTAATTTCGGTCACTTTCGATCGACACTACAAAAGAAAAAGACCGACACTGTTGTCATTGTAATGTTGTTTATTGATGATGTCATACCGACCAACACTACTAACTAAACCCTACTCAATCTCGCCTATATATATGAATCCCGCCCCCCTTGCTTCTCACCCGACAGCCGCCGGCCCTCAGCCGCCACACGCTCCTTAGCCTCCTCCTGTTACGCCGCACGTACGGTCCTTCTTCGGTTGTTACTTATGATGCCCAGTCGCGCATGGGTAGCCTGGTCATTGGATGAGCATATACAAGTTCTATATTTCGATTGTCAGATGTGTTTACAACATCATTTGTTTACTAGATCTGTTACTCTCATTTGAAGCAGGTTGTCAGATCAAGTTATTAGGGTTTATGCAGTGAGCTCAGGATTCATTCTCAAGTTAGATGTCCTGTAATCTCTGTCAAGAGGTTTGACTGAGCCCCAAACTTTGTTCAAACTTTATTCAAGAGGTTTGACAAAGCCGGGAACTATCTTCAAGAGGTTTGACGGAGCCTAGAACGGCAGGGTCCACGTGTACTCCTGCTCAACGGCGGCGAAGTCCTCAAAGGCCGGTGCCTGACACTGTCCTGGCTCGGCCCGCACCCGGTGGGGAACGCGGAGTAAAGAGCATGTAGACGCTCATCAACAACATCATCATCTTCTCTCACTCTTGCACTACTGTCATCATGATATTTCTAGCTTTCTAGCCTATATCTTGTATTTTATCTCCATGTTCCTCTCTGAGTGTGGACCGAGCCAGACCAGTGACAGGCATCGGCCTTCGAGGACCTCGCCGCCGTTTAATAGGAGGTAGACGCGGCCCCTGCAGTTCTAGGCTCTGTCAAACCTCTTGAAGACATGTACTCTATTTGTAATGATTTTGTAAAATGTCAGTACCATAATTTATAATGATATTTCTAATTTGCAATCATCTTGTCCATGTGTTCATCGAAGATTTTGAGATATGTTAATTGGTACTTTACTGTAAATGTCGCTCAAAGATGATGTCAACATTCACCGACACAATTGCTTGTTGTAATATCGGTTTCTGATGACATCAAACATGAACGACACAATTGTACACTGTAATTTTGGTTTATGCTGACATCATACTTGACCGACACTATTAGCTCGGGCCCACTAGAAGGATCCAAGGGTTATAAAAGGGGGACGCAACTGCGCTCTTAGAACCATCTCGTTTTCTACATCTCTTCGAACCATCTTCCAACCATCTTTCGCCTCCATGCGCTTCTTAGATGGAGGCCCAGAGAGTGCAGGAGCTGGAGAGACAGCTTCAAAAGTCGAAGGCTCTGCGGGTGTCCCTCCGCCATGATCTTGATGCTCTGCGGGGGTCCATTCGGCTTCAAACCGATATGGCATCGGGCATCTTCAATAAGGTGAACGGTACTGTGAAGAAGCTGAAGCTAGGGAGTCTGCAGCTCTCTTTATGCCAAGGGGGGTCTCTTGCCCACTTCCTCCATGACATGGGTCCACTGGAAGAGATGCTCAGTCGTCTCCCTGAGACGATGGAGTCGGAGCGTCAAGAGCTAGCGTAGGCAGTTGCGAACCGTATACTGTCTACGATAAAGGTATGCCAGCTTGACTTCCCCTTCGACATCCTCGTTCAATTGGCGTCCCATCTCGACGCGGTGACCAAGGAGGCAGAGGCGAGCATCATGCGCTTCTCCACCGAGGTGGCCAACTCAGCTGTTAAAGAGGAGGAGGAAGAGGAGGACTCGGACATGGAAGAGTAGTTATTATAAGTAGTAGTAGTAGTAGTAGTAGTAGTAGTAGTAGTAATTTTATAATTTTGTAAGTATTATGTTCTCAAGTTATGTAAGTTTATAAATATTACTACTACAAGTTAGTAAAAGTTCTCAGTTTTTAGTTTTAATATCGATTTCTGCTGACATCATACATGACCGACACTATTGCTAGTTGTAATATCGGTTTATGCTGACATCATACAAAAGCGACACTATTGTATATTGTAATATCGGTTTACACTGATGTCATACTTTTCTGACACTACTATGTGACGTAACTTTAGTCCAACCTCGACTATACTTGGTAGTGTCGACCAACTATAAGCTCTTGCTATCTGTTTGTAGGTGAGGAATTGTGTAAACTGTATGGCACAGGTTCGCAGTGGAGGTTATGCATAACCTGCGTAACCTCCACAACAAACTTAGTCATATCGTTGTACATTCGTCTTTTTTAAATATAATCCATTATACTGTCGTTTCTGCTGACATCATTTTGAACTGATAGTATTGATTTTTGTAATGTCGTCTGCCGCTTACATCATACTTGACCGATACTATTACTTGTACTTTAGTCTCACCTCGACTATTCTTGCAAGTGTCAACCGGTTTATAAGCCTTGACTTTCTGACGTTTCTCGAGAAAGCATGTAAACTGTATGTTCAGATTGGACATTGCAGTGGCCGTGCAATGTCCAATGTGGACATATTGTTGTACGTTCTTTCTTTTTTCATTATATAAATTACAACGTATGGAACATTAGTAATTTGGAACGGAGGGAAAAAATATTAGCCTTAATATCACAAAACAAGAGGACACATTTATAATATAATATTTAATAATTATATTACAAATAATTCGATTACAAAACTATGACAACTTTAATTTCTTAGCTTGAACTAATTTCCCCTCGTCATCATTGCACATGTAGGGAACAAGTGATGAGTAACTGAGGCTTGCTTCAAAGATATTTATCATTTCTGTATTCGCAAAAAAGGGCACCGCATCAAACTGGTTGTATTCTTCATCATCTGTGACATTATCAACCTCGAGGATCCTTTGTTTTTCAGGGATAACAATGTGCTTCTTCTTGTGTTCAAGCTCGAGAACATAAAACACTTGTGTGACATGTTGTGGGAGTATCCATGGGTCGTCTTTGTGACCTTTATTGTTTAGGGACATAAGGGTGAAGCCCATTTCATCCACCTCTACACCTTGTGGGTGCTTGACCCATTGGCACTTAAATATAGGGATCTATAAAGTTGTTCCATAGTTGAGTTCCCAAATTTCATCAATGTATCCAAAATATATGTTCTTGTTCCCCTCACTGTCTTTGAAATCTACTCTAACACCACTGTTTTGGTGCTGGTTCTTGTTCTTTGCTTTGATATAAAATATGAACCTGTTGATATCATATGCCTGCCATGATGTAACTAAAATTAAGGGACCATCGGTCAAAAATGCATCATTTTTTCATCTTTTGTTGTACCAATCGGAAGGTTTTGGTCCTTCAACCATGATGTAAAACATCTTTTGTGCTCTTTCATGATCCAATCCTCTGTGGAATGTTCATTTTTTCACGAAGCTGTTGCAAGTGTTGTTGGATGTATAGCGCTGCAATATGTAACTGATGAAGGATGCTATAATGTGCATCTCGGACTCTTACAAAACTTTGATCGTTGAATATTTTCTTTCCTTTTGTTCCTTTCCTTAGGAGCCTCCCCTCGTGTCGTGACACCGGCATACCTATTGTAGCACTCAAGAACCTCCTCAGTTGTGTAACCCTCTATCATGGAACCCTTAGGATGAACACGATTGCGTACGTAGCCCTTCATAATAGACATATAACGCTCATACGGATACATGTGATGCAGATAAACAGGGCCGAGGACAAAAATTTGATCTGCTATGTGAATCATATAATGCTCCATCATATCAAATAAAGATAGTGGGAAGCACATCTCGAGTTGGCACATAGTCTCCCTCATCTGTTTACGTGTCTTCTCCAACTCAGCAATGTCGATTACCTTCTTGAATATAGCATTGAAGATGTGGCGCATTCGTATGACGGCCATCTTTATGTATGGTTGTTTAACAACGCTGATTGCAATAGCGAGGAAAAGGGTGAGCATGGTATGACAGTCATGAGTGTTGTACCCAGTCATCTTCAGCTCGGACATTGAAACGAGATTTTTAACATTCGATGAGAAACCTATGGGGACTCTAACACCACGTAGACACTTGCATATTGATTTTTTCTCCTCAAGTGTGAGGGTAAAGCTAGCCGGTGGAAGGTAATACTTCCCATTTCGTCTTATGTGAAGATGAAGTTCTAACCTTATTCCAATTTTTTCTAGGTCCCTACATGCTTTAAGTCCATCCTTTGTCTTGCCTAGGATATCCAATACGGTACCAATCGTGCTTTCAAAAACACCCTTTGCCACATGCATAGTATCTATAACATGGCCAATCTTCAACTCTTTCCAATATGATAAATATCGATAAAATATCGATTGTTTTTAAACAATACATCTCCTGGAGCCTTATCATTTTTCTTTCTTTTTTTCTTTCACTGCCTTACCGAAGACGGTATGGATATTTCTGACCAATTCAAACACAAATTTACCATCACGATTGGTCGGTGCCAAATCTTTCTCTTGTGTACCATCAAATTAATCCTTCATTGCACAATACTTATTCTTTTTTGGTAAGAATCTTCGCTGCCGCATGTACACCAACTTACATGAGAAAGGAAGGTACATTGATGATGTTTGGTCCAGACATACTACACATCTATCTTTTCTTTAACCTGTCCAGTTAGTGTCAAGCATGCGGGATTATCATTGATGGTATCAAAAAATATGGCATACAGTGTGAAGCTCTCTTGTTTGTAAGCATCCCAAGCACGAACCCTATCGTCCCATAACTTTTTCATATCCTCCATTGAAGGTTCTAAAAAGACATCTATATCATTGCTAGCTTGTTTAGGACCAGAAAAGGGTAGCTAACATAAGATACTTCCTCTTGTGACACAGCCAAGACGGTATATTTTATAGGCTTAGAATCACTGGCCAAGTACTATGTGGGTTTGTCATCTCAGCAAAAAGATTCATTCCATCAGTACTTAAGCCTAGCCTTAAGTTTTTTGGATCTCTAGCAAATTCAGAATGGTTAATGTCAAAGGTTTTCTATTGTCCAGCATCAGTCGGGTGTCGAAGCTTTTAGTCCTTTTTGCGTCCATCAGAGGCCGCATGCCAGATCATGAGTTCAGCGTCTCTAGAGTTGGAGAATAGTCGCTTCAATCGATCTATTACTGGCAGGTACCACATCACAAGTGCTGGAACTTTTCTATTGTCGCCATCTTGATCATCCAAACTGCTACCAATGATTTTCTTCATCTTCCTCACTTTCTTTCCTTTTTACTGATCCACAGAATCTGAATCATCACTTTGATCATTCTTTTTGTACCGACTGGCATTGCACGACATCTCATGTCGTTTGCGTACTCTTTGCGGTACAATATGCAGTGGTTCGGACAAGCGTGTATTTTTGTATGCCCAGTGTCAATGGTGACAAGAATTTCTTTGCAAGGTACGTAGTAGTTGTCAAATTGTTCGGTTTCAGTAATAATTTGACTAAGAGCTCTAGCAATTCATTGAAGCTGGTGTCTGACCACCCATACTTGGCCTTTAGTGTGAGAAGATCAAGCGTCGTTTGCAATATCATGCATTCTTTATCACACCCGTTTGATTCAGCGTATAGAAGTTCTTTCGAAGCCTTCTCCAAAATCTGTAAGTTGTCTAAGCCTCTCATTTTGTTCTTCAGTATTTCCTCGCGCCCGATGTGGCGCAACAGTTCCTCGACATCGAAGCCTTCAATATCGTGACTTTTATGAAACACATCACAATCATCGTTGTTTCTTTCATCCCTATGTTCTGTGTTGTTTTCTTCTGACCTTGGCTCTTCGATGTTGTCTTCACCTCTTACCCTCTCTTTGTTGTATTCAATCCCAACTTTTTGTTCTCCAGTGCTTGGTATATTCGCTTGTGTCTCTCCATGTTTGATCCATATTGAGTAGTTCTCAATGAAACTATTTTCTAATAAGTGCTCACAGATTGTTTCGGGCATGCTAAACATTACAACATTCTTGCACTTCTTACATAGACATCATAATCTATTTGTTTTCATATGTACATTTTTAGTCTTAGCGGCTTCGACAAATGAAGTGACATTTTTGAAATATAGAAATGGATTTTCGCCAGCGCTATTGTACATCCAAGATCTATCCTCCATCTTCACAAATCACTGATATAAAAAGAAATAAAAAGAAAAAATATTATAATATGGAAGATATAAAATTAACTAGATATACAATTAATTTTTTCACTCTCTCCCCTGCCCCCACCCGCACCATAATGTAGGTCTTATTATATATGTAAACTAGAGATCTAGTTAATTCACTATGTATTAATACTCTAGAGATCAACAAAATTAGCTGGGATCTACAAAACCCGCCTTAAATCTATGCCTGTACACGCTTGGTTTACTTCAAACTCCTCTCACGATATCCCGCCCTAAACCTACATGAAAACCACATCATAAAACCATAAAACTTCCAAACATGACGTGGATGTACCTCCTGGAGCAATATCCTTTGACTAAAAACGGAATGAAAACTGTCCCCCCTTGTATTCCAAATTTCCCCGCCATTGTACGGACACACTGTCCGAAACAGAATTGAATAGAGTGCCCCGACGGGAGGAAGGGGATGAGTATTTATACGCGAAATACCAGTGTCAGACATATTAAGATCATCATAAACGACACAATACAGTCGATAGCAGTGTCGTCTGAACTACGACACCAAAAACCGACACTGCTACGACACACTAGTTTCGGTTCTTTTTGACGTCAGCCCGACAGACACTGATATGTTCATTATCAGTGTTAGTTTTTGTTAGATCACGTTTGTCTGACACTATAGTGTTTCTTTCTAGTGTTCGATGTGGATGGAGTAAGCAATGATCGACACTGGTGTCATGTTCTCTACTATCGGTTGCTCGTAACGTTTCCTAGTACCGACACTATTGTATAATGTGAGAAATTAGTGTCATTTTGTAAGATAATGTCACTAGCGTCTGACACTGTTGGTGTCACAACAATGTTGGGTCGTAACGTTGGGGGCTATCGGGACTTGTTAGTGTCGGCTGTTACGTTCGGTTGACATTGTTATAATTTTTTGAGTGACACCGTAGCCACGTTTTGTAGTAGTGATAGTACATAAGCACCCTATCATTTACTCCCTCCATCCCAAAATAAGTGATGTTTTTGAAATTTTAAAATCAATGTTTGACCATTTATTTTATTTAAAAAATACAAAATTCAAAAACAAATGTCAAGTTTAAAGTACTTCAATAATGAATCATTTCACAATAAAATAAATAATATTTTTACAAATTTTTTGAATAAGATGAATGGTTAAAGGTAGATGCTTGAAAATCTAAAAGAGACACTTGTTTTGGGACGGAGGGAGTACAAATTATACTGTATAAAATAACAATAGTATAAACCAAACATAAATATACTCCCTCTAGTTTTAAAATATATAGGATAAAATCCAAATTACTACCCTCAAGTATAGCTAAAGTCCAGATAACACTCAAAACTAATTTTTGGTTCATTTTATGCCCCCCAATACCACAACTTTGTCATTTGGCTCAATTTACCCCCTATTGCAATTTCTCTTTTTTTTCTCCATTATAAGCGTAATTTTAAGCTAACTTTTTA
>BCLH01000513.1:65680-83051 GCA_001602315.1 Zoysia pacifica | reverse complement strand
AATATTTTTGTAATTATTTTCATATGAAAGGATATTTAATTGTAAATTAATCCTTAGAATACAAAACTATATGACAGGAATGATGAAAATTATAATTATTTTTCTAACAAGTGTCACTATGTGTTTTATCATCTTGTAAAAATTTAGCTTACTATACATTTATATATGGAGAGAAAAAAAAGCAAATTTTAGTACAGAGTAAATTGAGCAAAATGGCAAAGTTGCGAGGGTAAAATGAACCTAAAATTAGTTTAGCGCATTATTTGAACTTTGGCTATACATGCGGGTAGTAATTTAGACTTTATCCTGTAAAATATTGACACTGTTGACTTCCAGCATCAACTTTGACCATTCATCTTATTCAGAAAAGTATAATAAATATGATAGATGATGTTGTAATTTGCTTTATTATTATTATTATTATTATTCAAAATACAACTAATAATTTTACACATTTGAAATTTTGTTGAATAATATGAATGGTGAAAGTTGATGTTAGAAGTCAACGATGTCAATATTTTAACTCGAGGGACTAAATTGGTATACCACGGCCAAGAAGTCCAAGGTTTCGTCAGCATTGCATGTAGAAGTCACCGCAAATGAAAAAATATTGACCAACTTAGGTGGACAATGAAGGTTAAAAATAGGAATCCATCATGACAATCACTGTATCTCGGATGTTGCAGAAGTTTAAGACCCTGGAGGCCAATATGGATCGACACGAGCATCATACACTATGAGCATGAGGAAAATTAGAATCAAGTCTTCAATACTGGACTCTTGTGTTGCAATTTTGCTGTGCAGGAGTTATATAATGCAGATTCTAAATATACCAAATAATTGTGGATTGTTCATTTACATTGATCTCGAGAGAGTTATAATCCAGGCCCAAAGGGCCCGAAGGTTAGAACAAATCACCGAAGAAGGCAAGCTAGGCCTGCATGGGCAAGCAGGTGACCCAGCATGTAGAAAACCAGAGGCCCACGAACAACCTATCTCAATTTCCTCACTCCTTACCCCCTTCACCTGACCATAGGGGTAGGGTGAGAGAACATTTAATCACAGGAATGCTTACATTGATACATTGGATGAGTACATAGAGGCAAGGGAGCTGCCAAAGGCAAGCAAACCCTTGTACCATGCTGCTGCATGCACGGGCTCTTGGCACAAGGCCATAAATACAAGGGACATACTTACATTATGCTAATGACTAGTCTAACACCTCCTGCAGTCGAAGCATATTGTGATCAGCCACAAAGGCAGTTGTTCAGACTAGAGCAAAACTCGGTGAAGGCAGTCGGTATAGGAGCCCTTTGGTGAAAATGTCCGTGTACTGTGATGAAGTGGAAACATGAAGAACTTGAACAATCCCAGCAATGACGTTGTCACGAACAAGCAAGTCGATCTCAATGTACTTCATGCGCTGATGTTGCATAGAATTTGTGGAGAGATAAACATCACTTATGTTATCACAATAGACCATAGTAGCACCGCTAAGACATAGTACCTCATTCAATAGCTGGCACAACTACAAGTTTCAGTATCTGTGTTTGCAACAGCATGGTACTTGGCTTTGGCACTGGAGCGTGATACGGTAGTTGTAACTTGGAGGACCAAGAGATGAGATTATCACCCAAGAACACTGCATAACCGGAGGTTGATCGCCGGATTTTCAGGACATCTGGCCCAATCGGCATCTGAATTTGATACAAATCACAGATCGAAAACCATTGGATTTGAAGATAAAAATCCAATGTGCCCTTGATATACCGTAGCACGCGCTTAACCAAGGCAATGTGTAGCTTTTGAGATCATGCATAACGCTACTGGTATTCACAAATTTCCCTAAAAATCAGATCCTAGGGCAAGAAGTAAAAAACAGTAGGGAAAAGATTTCTCTCAGAGATTTCCTAAGAAAAAGTTTGTAGGGATTATTTTGACGCGAAATGCGGGATGCCCTACCGTTTCTCGAAAAACTTAGAGAAGTGTTCTGATCTTTCTCTAGAAAACCAAGGCCTTAGGAAACTGCACAGACATTAAAAAAAAATAAAAGGCTCTCGGCCTTTCCTCCGATGCCCTGGCTGCAGCTTTCCCGCGCTGGCCACTCCACGTGCTGCTCACCCCCGGCTGCCCTGTAAACACCACCCCGTTGACCCGCCGTCCCGCTGCGCCGCACCGTCCCGTTGCGCCCGTCACTGCCATGCCCTGCCGCTGTAGCCGCCCCACGTGCCCTCACTGCCACCCATATCCCGCCCCCCCACCTGACGGTGTGACACCCCCCGCCGTGCGCCGCCATTGGGGCCACACCGCGCCGTCGCTGTGCCCCGGCCACCCTCCATCGCACGCGCTGACGCCCTCCACCGTTGTTGCCCGCGCGCGGCCGTCGCTTGCAGTACCCTGGCCCACTGTCGCCCACCACCCCGCGCGGACGCCCTCTGCTCTCTGTTACTCTGCCGCATCTCATCCGAGTTAAGTTAATTTTTAAAATCAACTTTAATCATTTATTTTATTTAAAAATTTTGTTATAATATGTAAAATTATTAGTTATATTTTAAATATCATAAATAATAAAGTAAATATTAATAAAAATTTTTATATTTAAACAAATTTTTAAATAAAATGAAATGGTCAAAATTAATGTTACAATTAATAGTGTCAATAATATAAAAACAGATAAAGCAGAGAGAGGGACTTTGGAAAATTTGAAATGAAGGGGCGCACAATGACTACTCCTGGGAAGCTCTAGGGAAAGAGAGAGACTCCTAGGAAGATTGGTAGATTCCAACAGTGGAAATAGACAAATCGGTTGAATGATGTATGCAATATTAGACCGTGTGACAATGAGATATTGTAAACCACGTTCGAGTCCTGGGAAAAGGCGGGGTACGGAGCCCCGATGTCCGGGGGCTCCCCGCCCTACCCCTGCAAAATGGACCCCACCTACTAAAAAAACTCGGCGGGCTCCGCGCCGCACGCCCAGCCAATCGAACGGTGTGCGCGGGCCACTGGACATCGGGGGTGGGGACAAAATCCGTGTATTGCAAGTCCTCGGAAGTGAGTAGCATAATTAACTGGTTTACCTTCAGGAGAAAGTTTGGAGCTAGTATTAACTAAAAAATCTACGCGATAATTGCTGTATTTTTTATGTATATTTTTATTGCGTATCTCTAGTTGAAACAGTATATTTTAAATTTATTATTTAACAAATAGAAATATAGTTGCTTTGACATAGATGACAAAATTACATAAACATATATTCTGATCTTAAAAAGAAGTTGTCGATATGCTCTTCAAACATAAATGTTACCTTGTTATCTATAAAATATTTAATAAAAAGTAGCATCGGTACATTTTTAAGAAAATATTTTTAAAATAAATTATTTCTAATTTGAAACTTAATAAATTTAAAATTATTTATAATTTATATTAGCATTGTTTGATTAAAACATTACGTTCAAAGCTATTATTTTTTTTAAACCGAAGTTGTAAGCGAAAAAAAGATTGAATCTTGATTCTTATAGTAATCAAAGAGCATTTTTAAAAAATAAAGTAATTTAAGTTATTTAAATATACATTTTTATTATATATAAAAGTTTTTAATTGTAGCATATACTTACAAGACATAGAAGTAAAATAAATTTATAAAAATTTATCTTATATCTTTTATCTTTTAAAATAGTTCTATTGAACTTATAACAAAAGTAAATTTGATTTAACAAAACAGTTACAGTTAATTTTTTTATATCTATGCTACTGTCCGTCTATACTTACCACATACCCCCTTCATTTCTAAATTATTCACTATTCAACTTATAAAAAAATTAATTTAAATATATAAAATTTTAAGTTGTGATTTAAATAATTTAAATGATAAAACAAATTATAATATATAAAATTTATAAAAAATTAAATATGATCATAATCAAAATTTATATTAAATCTTGAAAAAGCTAAAGCGATGACATTACCGTTCATGTCTGCTTCCACCGAGTAAAAGCACGCCGCTCCTACGTGAACCGTAGAAAGAATTTTTTTCTTTTTTTTAATATTCACCGATAAATTTTAATTTAACGATTAATATTTTTTAAGATGATGTGACGTAATGAAAGTTGAGAAAAGCGCTTGTGGTTTAATATATAAATATGGGAGCCATGCAGGGTTTACAGCCATGTCTGCACTGTCCAAAATTTCAAGCATGTAGTGAACAGAAATACTCCGGTAAGTTTCTATTAGCACGAAGGAAGTACAACTTTCACAGAAAATCACCAGACATGCTACTACAGCTGCAACCCGCCCATCCCGGATCAGCTACGCTGCATGCCGCTTTTTGCTGTCAACCCGATTTTGTTCCACCTTATTTGTGTGCGCTGATTTGATGGCATGACCTGTACCAAATTACGGCCTTCTAGGAATGCTTTAATTGTAGGGACTGGAGTGCATCAAAATATCGTTATGTAGCGTAAAAATTATGTTCGACGAAATTATACCATTTGCACAAAAAAACCTATTGCCTTAGCAAAAAAAAAAACTGGATTTTTAAGTAACCCAAGAATCATAAAATATGAAATAGATGATAACAAAATTAAAATACACTATCTCCAATCTCATAATTCTTAACGTTTTGAAAAATGACATGGTCTTCAAAATACAACTTTAACTTCTATTTTTTTTATAAACTTTTATTTAAAAGTGACATATGTATATTTTAATGAAAAAGTTTTTTTTAAGATAAATCTATTCATATAGTTTTTATATTTTCAAACATAACCATTTTTAAAGTTATTTGTAATTTATATTTTCAATGTTTGACCCATGTCTTGTTAAGAACGAAAGAATTATGGTACCAGAATTTTAGTCTCAAATATCTTATGAAAAAAAATTATGTAGCACAAAAAAGTGGGCATCGGGCAGTCAGGAATGTCAAGCAGGCATAAGGCTTATAAATTTGTTGCCCATTTGATGTCAAAATCTGATAGTGCTTGATCGCATAAACTTTTATCAAAATCGTTCTTATAAATTCGTATATTCTGAGCACTACAGAAACTTGAGTATTTGTGATTGATTTCACCATGTGTTCATATAAAAGACTATTCTGTCATGCTAAGGTGTTTACGTATAATAAACATCAGTGGCTGATGGTTTACGTACGTTCACGCGGTCACAAATATTATTACTCCGAAACGTCGTTAACAGAGGGGATATTCCGGTGGCTGTCTGGGCGTTTACAGAAATAGAGAACTCCATATCTGAAGTTGCATCGCGAAATAGAGAAACTAGATTCCCCGGCACGTTGCTGCGAGAATTTATGGATGGTTAGATGATGATATCAAAATATAATATAATAACTAACAATTCCCTACACATTGTTGCGGGATTTTTATTTCTGAAATGTTTGGCCACATATATTTAATATAATTATGTTTTGTAATGAGTTAGCTATTTTAGAGATAATACCAGAGGTAGAAATAACTAAACAGTGAAGCAGGGTAACACCAGAGGATATCTTCTTCATACAATCAACACTAGATTTTGGATTTGAGAAAATGAATCAAATTTCGTAAAGTATTTAATCAACGAATCTTTACCAGATTGGAGATTGGTAGGTAAATATTGTGCAGGCGTAGATGATTCAAAAGATCATGTTGTACAGCTGACCTGAGGACCCTTTTCTTAGCCTTGGTAACCTACAAAAAATAATAAAGTACGTTATTAACAATTGTGGCATATCAGACTGTAATAAAGTTACAAATTTCCTTACCTCGCTCTCCCGGTTTATCCACAGTGCAATCCACAGGAGCAGCAGTAGTTTGCTTATGCTGGCACTAACAATACCAAGTCATAGACCCAGTGAAAAGAACAGGATACTTTGAAGGTTGCATAACTCGAGTAAACAAAAGCAGCACGAAATGAGAAACAATTCTCAAGCTACATTTAACCTCTTGTTCAGAAATGATAACGAAGCAGTTCAAAAAAAAGAAATGATAACGAAGCAGTAAAAATGCCAATAGCCTATATTTTCAATCAATTAAGATCAGCTAGTGAGGAGCATTTTTCAGTTACTGGTTCAGCGTCAAATTCAACACAGGTCGGCTACCCACTCATTCTGCTAATTTACAATGAAAGCTATTGTGTCAGGTGTTTTCCATTGTTAGTCTGGATCTTACAACAGGGTGGAATAAACCTGCTGTATGGTAGGGCGTAGGGATCATGTGTAGTGTCTTGAAGGGATTGGAATCCTGCAAGTAGGAGTAGAGTAGATTGAGATTTTTTAAAAAAATGGATGGTTTCTTCCTTAAGAACTGGGTTTTTTTCATAATATATTATCCTTCTACTGGAGAACTTCTGAGAGTTTCTAGTCAAAAGGGAAAATAAAAAGAGATAGAAATGAAGCAGGGGAACCCAGCAAAACCACAACCGGTTGCTGGCACAAAAATTCAAACTAACTAAGCAATCATAATCTAGAAACTGATATAACTGATGAACAATATATGGAACATACAGTTGCAGTTTTGCTCCAAAAATAGGATGAAGTCACTCCCATCAGTAATATTGCAACACTTTAAGCCATTTCAAGTATTAAAGTAGACCAACAAACATCAAGAAATCTGTTTCTAAAGATAACAATTTATTAGAGCAGCACTGGTAATAATGAAATCGGTGAAATAAAAGGAGGGTAGACAGAGCAGAGGACCTTGATGACCAACAAACATCAAGAAATCTGTTTCTAAAGATAACAGATTTATTAGAGCACCACTGGTAATAATGAAATCGGTGAAATAAAAGGAGGGGAGACGAAGCAGAGGACCTTGATGATGCACTGCTGATGCCGGTTAGCTAATTTAGGAGAACTTGAACCAACTCGGTAGATCATTGTCCCCTCATCAAACACTTTCCCAATATTGTCTATCACCATTGCTCAGTTGTTCTTCCCTTAAGTCATACCTAAAATCATGAATAACAAAATATTAATCAAATGTATGATGTAAATTATAAATGGATCAACGCTTAGGCTCTTGCACTGATTTGTTATGATGGAACCACCCAGAGTGGCCTCCAAGCACAACCTGGCCCAATTTTTTGTGAGCTTAGTTGAAACATGCATTTTCGTATTTCATATTAGCTGCCACTTTGAATTGGGTTTGCTGCATTCAGTCTCGAGCTTTGCATTCTCACCCACAGATTTTACTTGAAGGCATTGTCCACTTCGAATTTGTTGGCATCACTGAAGAAATGGATAGTTAGATGCTGATATGAAAATGCAACCCAATGGGTAACATTATGTAATCACTTATAAATAGATAATAAAAAAATAAAATGATCTCTGTACTATCTCTCAAGTTAGTTCTTAGAAATAATACCGTCAAAGAAAAATTATCTGGCTATCTTCAAATAACAGAATATCTGTTATTTAACCTCCCAATCAAAATTTTTTACGTCTTCTAGCTGAACCAACTTGGCATTCTCCTGGAAGCAAGGAAGCAAGTGTTCAATCTGATTGCTGGGCATTACCTCTGTTATTTCTACATTACCAATGATCAATAGAGTATTACATGCCTATAAAACAACAGAACTTTTAGTTCTCGCTCTTGATTATCTCCATGGTAAAAGTAAAATGTTCCCATAGCCTGATGCTTATCAAATTAAAGGGTAAAGAACTGAACAGAAAAACAATCGCATCAATATTCTATAAAGCAAAATGCATATGAAAAATTTAAGACAATATTATGAACGCTCCACATAAGACAATTTCAGTATTGAATATATTCACAGGAAAATGATAACTGTAATGCTTTAAAAGAATCAAGAAATCTATTGAGGAAAGAACAACACACCTGCATGAGCAATCTCGCCAGTATGCCTCCACATCCGATTCTGGAGGGGGTAGCAACAGTGGACGCGTGCAGCAAGGTATAGGCAATTCTAAGCCTCTTGATTTTCCAAAACAGCTGAAAGAATCCTACAATAAAAACCATGGAACAGATATTTAAATAGACAATGGAGATGAGGGCATTCCGTGCAACATGAGCAGCAATATAGGGGAACATGCAAATAAGATATCTCTTCACCTACGGGAACTGCTATGTGCTGACAGTTACAAATGCAAATGCTCAGTCAAAGTAGTCAGCAAACCTTATGAGCTAAATGAAGAACCTAAGAAAATAAAATAAAACTTTCACTCAACATTTAGTCAGACATGATCATCAGAAGCTGCAACTAACTTGAATATATAACGAAGCTACACAGTCACATTCGATTTCTTCTTCAGCTTACAGGCAGCCAACGGAGAGCTCTATTCTCTCAAATCCATAGAGCAAACTTGATCTGCAGCTTTAGGGGAGGAGGATTAGGGGGTGTAGTGCGTCAGAGGTAGTTATCGCAGCCGCCCTACCTCTCCAAATTGGACGGTCCGCCTCAGCAGCGCGGATCCGGCCCCGCGCGCGCAGCCGCGCCCCAGATCACCTTCTCTTCGCTGGCAGGGGCCGCCTCGGCAGCAACTTAAGCGTCCAGCGTCGCGGGCTCCGGCCTGGAGGCACCTACATGCACCGGTGTTGTGTGGTGAGCGACAGCCCAGCTCTCGCTCGTGCAGCTGGAAGGAGGCAGAAGGGAAGGGGGCCCACTGTATGGATCAACCAGAAAGGGTTGAATCACTGAACTTGTAACACTGCTATGAATTTAAACTAAAAGATTTCATCACAGTAGAAGCAAACTTAAACAATTCGAATAGGTCAAAACTTCTAATAATGCTAGTGAAATAAAAATAATAACAAGCAAGCACTTAGCATGATAGCCATTAAAAAAATCAAAGAATAATCTCACACTGCTCAAACGGTAAGTAAATGCGGAAAGTGAAGAGACTCAAATAAAAAATGCTCAGTGATTTTTTTTCGAGGTCTCAGAAAATAGAGACTTTCCCTTAACACTCATTGAACAACTCCCGTCGGAGTCTTAGTTTTTCATGTTGTTTCTGAAACGATACTCACAAAGATACGCTTTACTTTCGGAGTGAAGACCCGACTGTTGCATACAATAATCCAGTGCTAGAGCAAGCCTCTAAGGCTCGAGAGCTCTCTCTTGGTGTCCCTATCGAGCGGAAGACTGAAAACCGCGTATAAACTTGGCGATATCTTTCACAATCTTCTCGGAAGCTCGATCACCGACTCTAACCGGTCTAAGCTGTTCACACCAAAAGTAATAGACAAATATCACTCCTTTTAAGCCCTACAAGCTCTAGAAGTGTATGAATGCTCTCTATCACTCTCTTACTAAGCACCAAAGATCTCCAATCTTACAATATGCTCTCTTAGTGGTGTCTCTTGGCTTCTCACAAGTTGGCTCTAGCTTCTCACACCACATGCACACAAGAAATTGTCTCCCTCCACGATTTAAATAGGCTCCAAGCTCAAAAACAACTATTGAGATATGAAGTCATAAAGTTGATTGCTTTATGCAATCAACGAACTGTTCAGTGCTTCTCACTTAGCTCTTCGTGCTTCTCTTTGAGAGCCTCATAAGACTCATGTAGAACACCATAAGAATGGTTGAGCGCATTGAGCTCTCCCTCAAGCTTTTGAACTCGGTATACCACCACTTCATACTCCTTGATCACCACCTCGATCTTCTTTGTCCTTTTGATGATGGTCTTGTTGGCCTTCACAAGGAAGAGAACAAGATCATTGTAGCTCGGTCTATCATCTTCATCATCATAGCTCTCTTCTTCTTTCTTAAATCATCATCCTCATCATCATCAATGAAGCCCTCACAACTTCGGGTCATCAAGCAAAGTGGAGGTGGTGGAAGCTTATTAGTGGAGCTTGTCATGGCAATATCCGCAAGCTCTTCTTCACCTTGCTCTTGTCTCCTTCTTGACAAAGAACTTCTTTAATTTCCTCTTTGCCTAGAGTTCTTCATCATCACTCTCACTAGAGGCTTCTTTCTTGCTCTCCTTCTTGGGCTTGAGACTCTTCTCAGCAAAATAACTTTTTTGCCACAACTGAAGCACCCGAAGTTTTTCTTGAAAGATGAGGGTCTTCTCTTACGAAATAGCTTCTTCATCAAGTGCGCAAGATCCTTATTATTACTCTCCCCATCCTTATCTTTCTCCACCTTCTTCTTCGTGTTCTTGCCATTGGAAGATTCTTGATCAACTTGAAGCGCAAGATTTTTGGGTAATTGAGAGTCGGTGAAGCTGCCCAACATGTATCTCTCATAGACCGTGAGCTTGTTGAGCATAACTTCAACGGTGAGAGTAGCTAAGTTGGCTTAAAAGAAACACATGACGATGAAGTTGTAGCTTGGCGGTAACATCTTCAAGAGCTTTCTCATGATCTCAACATCATCGATTTTGTCCTTGAGACCCAAGGTGTTGATCTACTCTACCACTACATGCAAGCGAGAATAAACATCATTAGCTTTTTCATGTGGTAGCATAGTGATGAAATCATATTTGTTCTTAAAAACATAGTAACGCTCTTCCTTGGCCTCGGAGTAGCACTAATGGATATTTTGCAATTGAACCCAAATTTCATGTGCAGCAGAAGATGCATTAATTATAAAAAAGATATTGTTAGACATGCATCCAAACATATCATTCTTAGCTTTTGTATTGAATTTAATAAAAATGAGATCAAGTCTCTCATTCTTGTTCGTAGCATTCTTAGTAACATGCTACACTTTCCTATCGATTGACTCTAGGTAAGCTTCCATGCTAGCCTTCCAATACAAGCAATCGTCTTCATCGAATACGGGTGGTTGGCATACTCAAGGCGATGAAGCTAAAAAATGAGCACTTGGCTCTGATACCACTTGTAAAGATCAAGGACACTAAGAAGGGGGTTGAATCGGTGTACTTATAGCACTACTTTCGCTGCGAACTTAAACTACAAGACTCGATCACAACGGAAGCAAACCTAAACAATTCTAGTAGGCCAAGACTCCTAACAATGCTAGTGGAATGAGAATAACAACAAGCACTTAGCACGATAGCCACTAAGAGGAACCAAAGAACAACCTATCACACTACTCAAATGGTAAGTAAATGCGAAAAGTAAAGAGAGTGAGATAGAGAATGCTCAGTGATTTTTTCTCACATCTCAAAAGGTAGACGCATTCTCCTAATCCTTGTTGAACCACTCTCGTCGGAGTCTTCGTTTCTTCTGTTGTTCCTGAAACGATGTTCAAAAAGGTACGTTTCACTCTCGAAGTGAAGTCACCGGTGACCCGACTGTCTCGCACACAATACCCAAGTGCTAAAGCAAGACTCCAAAGCTCGGGCGCTCTCTCTTAGTGTCCCTTTCGAGCGGGGGATCTGAAATCACATATGAACTTAGCGATATCTTCCACAATCTCCTCGGAAGCTCGATCACCAACTCCTGGCCGGTCTAGGCTGCCCACACCAAAAGTAATAAGCAAAGATCACTCATTTCAAGCCCTACAAGCTCTAGAAGTGTATAAATGCTCTCTATCACTCTCTTACTAGCACCAAAGATCTTCAATCTTGCAATGTGCTCTCTTAGTGGTGTCTCTTGGCCCCTCACAAGTTGACTCTAGCTTCTCAGACCACAGGCACATAAGAAAATGTCCCCCTCCACGGTTTAAATAGGCTCCAAGCCCAGAAACAACTATTGAGACGTGATGTCATAAAGCTGACTGCTTTATACAATCAACGAACTGTTCGGTGACTGGATCACTAGACTGTCCGATGACTCTTCTTTTTCTTTGGCCAGGGAAACACCCTCTCTAGAATCTATTCCATAGGACACTGGAATATCTAGTACATACCTTATCCAGTGACTTTCACTTTTTGACTCCCAGAGACATCTTTTCTATACTTAAGCTACGACCTCACCAGACTATCTAGTGACTTCCACATAAGACTATCATGTGTCTTCTCTGCAGCAACTTCAGAGAGCACCTCTCTTTGGACTCCAAAGTCCTAGCTCATCGAACTGTCTATGACCTTACCGTACTGTCCAATGACTCTGTATTCGACTGAATCTGATCTTCGGTCTTCGTTTTCGCTTGCTCTGCCATTTTTAGTGCTTTCTGAGGATCTAAGGAGCATTCACACCCTCTAACACTTGTATGACAAGAGACAAATGATCTTATCCCCCTTAATAGTATCGGCGTTGCTATGAACTCTCTAGCTAGTCCTTAGCGTTGGTCCTTTAATGTTCGAAAACTCCTCTTCTAGGGTTCGTGCTTATCATCCACCGAAGAAGCCCATCATTTAATGTAGAATTAGCGAAGTGATACCTGCAACTCAACTGTTACCTATGATGTCTACTCAATCACCAAAATTAATTTATACCTTTTAAGAGACTTTAAATGTCATGAAGCTAACAGCTGCCGACTGATATTTTCACTCGCGGCTGCTGGGAGGCGGCGGCAAGGCTTTAGATCGGGCGCAGTGGATGGAGGGGAGACGGCGTGTGGGAAGGGTGGAGGGGAAGTGAAGCGGTGGCGAAGTGCGGGAGGAGCGGTAGCGAAGCGACAGATTGGGGAGCTACGGGCATCGGTGCGCAAGGGGAGGAGGAAGTGAGGGAATTAAACTGAGGATGGTGTTTGGAGGAAGTTCAATAGATTGATGGTCAAGATATGAACTCAGTATAGGATATCCAATGATTGAAGTAATTAAAGTGACGTGGCTTTGTGAGAGATTAGATTAGGGTGTTAGTGGATGGTGATTATATAGGTATTATAGATACTCTATCATTCTGAAATTATTGTTTCAAATTTAGAACGGAGAAAGTACTCCCTTTGATTTTAAAATATTGACACCGTTGACTTTTAATATCAACTTTAACCATTCATTTTATTCAAAAAATTTGTTTAATTGATGATCAAAGTTGATATTGAAAGTCAACGGTGTCAATAATTTAAAACTAGAGAGAGTATTTTTTTTTATAATTTCTAAGGTGGTGTTTGGATTTGTGGAAATGAGAGTTGGTTTAGGGATTGAAAAATAAATGAGGAGTGTAGATTTAATGAGATGGATAAATGAACGGGCTTAGATTTTCTCTATGATTTCCCTATCCCTTATCCACCCCTCGTTTTCGGGTATCCAAACATCACATAATGTTTAACGTCACCACGATTTGGGCCAGATGCTGACAGTGTGCAGAAGCCCAATTCATATGCCCCGCAACGGAGCTAAACCTAAGCAAAAAGAGATCAGAGAGAAAAAAAGAAAAAAGTAAGGAACGAAACGTGAAAACACAACATGACGGTGCACGCGGCGCTGCTCTAATCCTAAACCATACGCCGGCGACCGCTGCTTCTTCCATCGCTGGCTGCATATAGTTTGATTGGTAAGTTGAGGACTTGCTGATGCTGCACATAGTTATTATATTTATAAAAAATTAAATAAAACAAATAGTAATAGTAAACAATGATAACAGAATATTATATTATATTTATAAAAAAATAAATAAACAAATAGTAATAGTAAACAATGATAACAAAAGTCAACAACAACAACACAGAGCACAGACAAAGAAATTTTTTATTTAGATTTATTTCGTGATCAGTCCATCGTTGTTGTAACAGGCTGATTTGGGAAAGGCACCCCTCTCGCACAAGCTTGCGAGCTTTTACCACTCATCTTGACCCTTTTCTACCTCAGGGATCATGCTTTCTCCCGGCGAACCGGCCAACAGTTTTGAATACACTCCGCGACTCGCCATTCGCTTGCGCCGCCGATGTGGGACTAAAGAGCCATTCCAGTATTCCACTAACCCAGCTCCCTCACAGCGAGCAATTAGCACTGATCAGCTGTTGGGCTGAGAGGCCCTAGATGCAAAGGGCCCAGTCAGGACTCGAGCCTTCCCATGCTCCCACGTCAATTTTTATCATTAAATACGATATCTTTTTAATTTTTATCACTCAATTTGTAACATTTTCAATTTTTACTATTAAATACATTTTTCACTTTATAACATATTATTTTTAAAAAAATTTAAATTTTTTATTATTTTTTATTATGTTATTACATTGTGTAACAATGCAATATATTTAGAGGATGTTTAAATGACTCCCATAACTAGCCACACCTCGCCGCAGCTTTGACACTGGAACTTCGGCGCGTCTGTAGCAAACTAGTTTATTTTGCACGCCAAACCACGCCGGCGGACAAAATGGACGCCACACATTCGGCGGCGGCGTACACACTGTATGGCAAACTGCGGCTAGCTTCAAACAACCACTTATTATATTATATTTATTATATTATTAGTATTATTTAACTTTAAATTTTATTTATTTTAATACAATATAAAACAGTAAAAATAATTAAAATTTTAAAAATAGTATATTTTAAAATAAAAAAGTATTTAATGATAAAAATTGAAACGATTACGAATTAAATGCTAAAAATTGAAAGAGCTAACTTATTTAGTTTAGTGATAAGAATTGAAAATTCTCCGTTCACATCGCTTGGAGCGCGCGGCCAACCGACTGACGCCGTGACGCCAGTCGGACCGTCGAGATGACGCCGCCGCCTGCTGCCGGCCACCTCTCGGCCCTCCTCCGTCGCTGCGCCGCGGCGGGGGCGCTCTCGACCGGAGCTCGGATTCACGCGCGGGCGCTGGTCGTCGGGCTCTTCCCGCACGCCAATCTCGAGGCCGACCTGGTCCTCCTCTACTGCCGCTGCGGCGCGCTCCACCGCGCGCGCCTGGTGCTTGACGGGTCGCCCGCGCCGTCCATGCACGCCTACAACGTTCTTATCGCGGCGTCCCCGCCAGGCGCGGCGCTTCACCTCCTCGCCGGCCTCCTGGCCGCCGGGTTGCGCCCCGACCGGTACACCATCCCCGCCGCGCTCCGCGCGTGCGCCGAGCTCCCGGACGCTGCCCTAGGCCGCGCTCTGTACGGATTCTCCGTCCGGCTCGGGATGTTTCCCAACGTCGTGGTCTCCGGAACGCTGCTGGACATGTACTTCAAGGCCGGGCTGCTGGATGATGCCGTGAGGGTGTTCGACGAGATGCCGGAGAGAGACGCTGTCGTGTGGAACTGCCTGATTACTGGGTACGCCCGAGCTGGTAAGGCAGCGGAAGCCCTGGAGTGCTTCAGCAGGGCTCAGGTCGCAGCGGTGAACATGGCTACAGACCTGCGGGCAGTGCCGAGCGTGCTGAATGTCTGTGCCAACGAAGGTGAGCTGATGAAGGGTAGGGAAGTCCATGGCTGGATGGTGCGCTGCCTTGCTTTTGATACAGATGTTGCTGTTGGGAATGCTCTGGTCCACATGTATGCAAAGTGCGGGCATGTGGATGCAGCGCGGGCTGTGTTTGCAGGCATGCTGGAGAGAAATGTTGTGAGTTGGTCGACGTTGATATCCTGCTATGGTATCCATGGTATGGGAGAAGAAGCATTAGTCATTTTCAAGGAGATGGTGTCAAGAGGTGTGAAGCCGAATTGTGTCACCTTCACTTCCATCCTGTCAAGCTGCAGCCACTCAGGGCTTGTGACTGATGGTCGTAGAATCTTCGAGTCCATCAGTGAGCTCCATGGTCTCGAGCCCACTGTTGACCATTACGCATGTATAGTTGACCTCCTGGGGCGTGCTGGAGCTATCGAAGAAGCTGTCGGGTTCATATGGAAAATGCCCATGGAACCTTCAACCAGTGTGTGGGGAGCGTTGCTCTCTGCTTGTGCCATGCATAAAAACGTTGATGTTGGAGAGGTTGCAGCTTACAGGCTATTTGAGCTAGAAGAAGGCAATGCCAGCAACTATGCTACTCTATGTGGCATTTATGATGCAGTTGGTCAATTTGATGCCATTGAAGGATTGAAATCAAGAATGAGGGAACTTGGCATGGTGAAGACACCTGGCTGCAGTTGGGTTCATGTGAAGGGAAGAGCTCATGCATTCTACCAAGGGAGAATCCCGCATTATTTGAGGCGACAAATTATTTGGGTTTTAGACCGATTAGAATCTGAATATGAGCATGACAATGTTTACTTTGGTGAATTAGGAACTGAATTGTGAGTCAGCGCTATCACATTATTTTAAGAAACTGGCCTTACTTGATCGCTGCTGTGCTACACACATGAGCATCTTAAAAATGTGACAATTTGGGACTCCTTTCGTGGTGGATTCAACAATTTGACATTCTGTGCGGGTGATATATGGGACCAGCCACGTGGATGACATGTGGGCCGAGTGTAAATTGTCAAAGCCCAACGATTAGAGTCCTAAAAAATCAAATTCCTTGAGCATCTTTTTTTTTTTGTGGCCAGCTAGGATTTTTGTACACTGTTCTAAGTGCTGAAGTATACATGGCTGCTGGAACCTTGCAAGAGCAAATCTTGTGCAGTTTTATGAATTCTTAGGCAATGAGGTTAAGTAAGAGGTTATTTCTTTTGTTTAATGAAACAGCTGCTTGCTTTATTTAACAGACAATGTGGTACTAACTGTTTCTTTCTGCCATCCAGTTGTGCTACATGTGGGCTCAAAAGAAGTTACTCAGAGCATATTGGAAATCTCAGACACAACAACAAAGCTAGGCTTGCCTACAACAACAACAACAACAAAGCCTTTAGTCCCAAGCTAGTTGAAGTAGGCTAGTGATGAAACTCCGAGAGACGACTAAAAAGGAGCAACCACCGGCAATCAAGGTTCAGGCACGTGAATTGCTAGCCTCCACGAACTCCTATCCAAAGCTAGGCTTGTCTGGATTGTTTTTTTTTTTATACCACCTTTTACATCTGACAGCTCAAGGTGATATCATTTGCTCAAATTAATGAAGTAGTTTTTGAGTTAGTAATGAAACTAGTAACAAGTTTCACCCATACAACAATTTTAATTAATTTCATTCTTACATTGGACCAAAATAATGTTGCTTGTAGGCTTAATGAGGACTTTCATACGTAAAAGATGCTGCTATGCTGAGTATCAATTCCTCAAAAAGTATGTTCCAAAGAAAAAGAAAATCCTCAAAAAGCCAGGTTGAATTCTTGGCCTTCTACTGTTGTTGCTAGAAAATTATTTTGCTTATTGAAGGTCCTTGTGCTTCAGGCCCTATTTAGATCCGTTTGTCTGGAACTTGCTTACCTGAGAATCAAGATATTCTCTGACAAGTTATTTATAGTGTCTGCTCTAAATTACTGCCAAAATGATACTACTTCATCTCAGCACTACTCATGTATGATGTCATCTAATGAGCAACTTGTCTCTGAAACCAAGTTATTCTGAATGAAATGGCAAATTTAGTGCAAGAAATTCGTAAACTTCTCAAATGGCTGTCCCTAATTAGTCTATGAGAACAATGACCGTTTTCAAGTTTCAGGCATATCTCGAATTACTGATCCATATGAATTCCATCATATGATTGAATTGTCCCATAGTGTGGTCAGGAGATGTCAGAATATAATTTCCTCC
>BCLH01000513.1:37075-65670 GCA_001602315.1 Zoysia pacifica | reverse complement strand
GAATATAATTTCCTCCAAGTGTTGAAATTAGTTATCTGTCCTAGTACCGTATTATTACCAAATATTTGCTTTGTCGATGATTCATGTGTTTAGATCCTTATACACTGAATTCTGATCCCTGGAGAATCCATGCACCCTGTTTTCCCTTATACACAATGGATGAAATAAATCCTACCAGATATTATCATATTTAGCATGGTTGCATTGGAAAGAGAGAATGGTGTATGTGAAAGTGAGAATGAAAAAATATTTAAAAACAAATTTAAATAATAAATACTATTAGAATAATAAATAAAAGTGAACGGAGGAAGTATTTTTTTATATATACTGTAATATCACCTTCCTTTTTTTTTTGCAAGTGTTAGTACGAGCTAATTAAAAAACTCATTGTTTTGAGACGTACCAAGACAAATATAAGTGGAACATGTTATATGCAAAGCTGTGGTATTTGTTAATGTGCTCAACCAGAATATTTTTGCATACATTTGCCATTCTAGTTCCATACGCCATCAAGTTACAAAAATTGTAGAGCAACTCTTCAGGCCTACTGCATGTATATTTCCTGAGCGACATGGATATTCCTGTCCTAGTTTTCCGTTGGACAATGCCAAGCACAAATATAAAACTGCATATTCCCGCAAGACTCCGTCCACGCAATAGCGGCGTATCACCTGCAGCAATAATGATATGATAGTACCCTTTTGGCAGTCGCGGTCCTGGGGAGCTTTCAGCGTGAAAAACGGGACAGGCTCGCCCAAAGTGGTTTCTTCCTTGTACCCTATTTAGAATTAAAAATTTTATAGAAATCAATTTAATTTCATAATAAAAATACTGAAATATATAAAAAAATTCCGCATTTCAAACAGGATCCAAAGACACATTTTTTCTTTTTTTTTTTAGCTTCTGCTTCAGGAAGCAGATTGGGACAGACTTATCTCTGGCAGCCGAGGTTTCATGGGCACCTTGTGACTTGTGTGGATCCTTTGGCCGTGCCCGTAGGAATCTTTGTTAACCTTGCACGGCCGACCATTAGCTGATTTGCAGCTTTCTCAACTTACCAAAGAATCAAATACGAATAGGTTACTATTTAGAAGACACCGCCGTGGTGTCAAGAACATGCAACAGCTTTGTCCAGTATTTTCTCGGTTTTAAAATATAAGCATTTTTAAGTTTAGTCACTAATAATATATAATTAATAATATTTTATTATATAAAAATTATATTTTTTCATTCATCATTAAATAAATTTTCAAAAAATTATATTTTTATATTAAAAATTTTGTAATTTTTTAGATATTATTAAGTAGAAGCTAAATTTTTTTAACTTTATTCAAACCTAAAAATACTTATATTTTAAAAGAGAGGTAAGTATATACCACAGTTCTCCCTCAACAACTACCGCTAATGTTCTAAACAGGTAACGTATGCCGCTAATTACTTTCTAGCGACTGCCCGTTGGAAACGTTAATTTATACTCTAGTCAGTTTGCCCAACTTTGCATTGATGATACGCTTAGACGAATAGTGTAACCATGTTCTCTTCAACGCATAAACGGCAAACCACCATGAGATTCTCAACAATCTTCGAGTTTCCTCACATGTGCCACAAGGAAACATGAAACTCAGCGACTTGTGTATACTTATGATATTGTACCGAGGCTTTCCTTTCAAACGTAGGAATCACATAGTTTCAATTTCGCAGAAAAATGTATGAAACGAAAAAAATTCTCGTATTTTAAATAGGGTCTTAATTTGCCGTTTTAAAATATAAGTATTTTTATATTTACATAAGGTCAAAATCTTTTAATTTGTACTAATAATATTTTAAAAATTATATAACTTTTAATATAAAAATATAATTTTTATGAAAATTTATTTAATAATAAGTTTAAAAATATAATTTATATATAATAAAATATTATTAATTATATATTATTAATGATGAAAGTGATAAAAGTTTGATTTTGACTAAACTTAAAAATATTTATATTTTAGAACGGATGAAGTATATCTATGCTATGTGGCTCATATATTTTTCACGTGTTTCGGCGTAGTTTTCACGTGTCTCGGCGCCGATTTTCTAGCTCGTCGAAATCGTGGGACCAGTGTAGTATAGCGACTTGCCCCAGCGAATGTCCTGATCTGATATCCTGCTCGAGCTACATATAGGCAGCTAGCGTGTATCGGGATCGGATCATCGGAGTAGCAGTAGTTCAAGCAGCCATCGGCCATAGCCTAAAGCAAAGCTGATCAGACGGTCATGGCCTCCGCCTCCTCACTCCTCCTCGGTGGCGCCGCCGTCCTCGTCGCCATGGCGATTTATCTCCACGGCTACAATGCAGGCGGCAACCGAGATGCTGCCTCCGACGCCACCACAAACACCACCACCACGCACCTCCACTTCTTCATGCACGACGACTACACCGGCCCGCGCCCGACCGCCGCGCGCGTCGTGGCCGGCAGGTCGCTCCTGCCGTCACCGTCGTCCACGAGTGACGACGGCAACACGCAACCGCCGTCGCCGCGGCAGTTCGGCGACATCGTGGTGCTCAACAACGCGCTGACAGAGGGGCCGAGCGGCGACAGCGAGCGCGTCGGCACTGCGCAGGGGTTCGCCGTCCGCTTGGCGGAGGGCGGTGTCGTGTCGGCCCTGCTGATGCACCTCGTCCTCGAGGCCGGCGAGCACCGCGGAAGCACGGTGACGGTGAACGGCCGCATCGACATGGACGCGGAGGTGCGGGAGTCGGTGGTCGTCGGCGGCACGGGCCGGTTTCAGTTCGCGCGCGGGTACATGCTCTCCAGGAACTACGACTACGACCTCGCCCGGGGCGGCATCGTCGAGATCGACGTCTACCTGCAGCACTAGAATATCCATATGTTTACACATGAGTTCCAGCGTTTTCTCGTTTACAGTCGACGCATAATATCGCGCGCAAACTTGATGGCTAAATTTGTGATTTGGACTAGCACCGATGCCTGTGCTATGGTACAGGTAGAGTAAAACGATATAATTAATATTTGATACAGAAAGATAATATGATATTTTTTGCTTCTGTCGATAAAAAATATAATATAACATAAATTTGTTATGATACAGGTAAGATAACAAAGCAAAATTACAATTTCAAGAGCACATCCACTATCAAATTTCAAAGGATTGACATGAAAGATCTGGTTAATGCCATGATAGTGGTAGTGATCATGTTTATCAAGAAGGGTTCTAAAGATCCGCAACTGCAAGGACTCGATATGGATCAATCAAAGTATCTCAGATGATTATTATTTTTTTACCAAGGATTAAGAAAACTAAGAGGCAAAACCAGTATCCTCTAGACAACGATGTTTCAAGGAGTTATACTCTTGGTATGGTTAAATGATACAAGAATTATACAAGGAGATCAATAGGAGAGAAAATTCTTGCATAAACAAGATCATAGGAGAAGGGCTATGGATGATAGCGTGTATCCTCAAGATGGTGGCACACGCTCAAAACTTTGAGTCGATAAAAGAATTTGTGATAACACAAGGTTACGAAGGGCTTGTAAAAAGAGATAGGATTTCCGAGGCGTGATAGGATTTTCGAGGCGTGATCGTGAAAGATTTCAAGGCTAGCAAAAGATGGCAGCTCGGCAACGAAGGAATAAGTCATACAAGTTGAAAGAATTATGACAAGTGTTGAGCAACACAACAGCTGGCTGATTGACAAATAATGCTAATTAAGGTATGAGTAAAAGATTTGGAGTCAAATGATAGATTACAAAGAAAGTAAAACCGAGTAGTGTCCATTCTGTTCTAGTCTGACAACAGTTACAAAAATTTGATTTAGGCACTGATAAAAGAAGAACCAAGACTGGAGTTGAATAACAAAGTTGTAGAGGACTTCTATAGTTTTCCAATCGATATTCACTTGTCCTTACGATAACCAGAACAGGAGATAAGCTCTCTGAAAGGTGACAGTCGATGTGCTGAAATTCTGTTCTGGACAGATTGAGGTCTTCACGTAGCTTAGACGTCTAACAGGGTTTGTCAGGCCAATCTTAAAGAGCTTTGACCACCAAACTTCTAGAGAAATAACACAACTTTTCTATAGAGTCTTTAATCTTGAAGATTGATCTAGAAAATGAGGGAGCATTGAAATTCTCAAAGGGCTTGAAGTCGCAGGATGGTCGTAGATTTATTGAACAGATGCACCAAAGGTTTCTTCGACATAGTCATGATGGAGGTTGGGATGCAAGGTTTTGAATCAACAAATCAGAAGGTAACAATATCAAAAATATAATTCCTAGAGTTGGGTGGGTGACAATGATTTATGGAAAAGAAAGGCTTAGGAAAAACTAGATAAGGTTGTTCCTAGTAACCTTATGGTCTTGTAGGCTTGGGGAGCATTGGAATACAAGAATCCTAAATCTTATCTTCTTGCATCTTCAACATGACCAAGAACTCTTCAAGCAAACTTGTTCGGGAATGAAGGCATTCTTGCATCTGCTATTTTTATGACTAAAGCATAGCCGTGATAACTTGCATCAGGATTGGGTCGAGGTACAGGCACTCCTATCCGCTGATCACTTAGACCTTCTTCATCTTCTTCGAGCATAAGAACTAGTCTACTAAAATTCTAATCTTCGACCAACCTCCTAGTCTTTAGAAGCATAAGGGTTCCACAAATTTTCATGCAATATGTCCTAACTGCAATAGAAGTTGAAATTCAAAACGGCTTTGCCCCAAAGTTGGCTGGGTTAAAACTTTTAAAACCTTTTAAAAATTTTAACACAAGATAGGAGATTTCTTTTTAGATGATTTGGTTATTTACAATTTTTAAATGCAAATACTCAATATGCAATCGTCCTATCAATCCTCACCAAAATAAAAAACTTGGCCAATATAGTTGATCGTACGTGACCTCGGTGGTAAACACGTTCTCTCCACTTGATTTCTAGGGTTGGCAGTTAGCACTCTGACAACAACCACCTGATCAGTCAAAAACTAATATACTCCTCAATTAGGCTTAACTAGGGTTTTTAGCGAAGTTAGCTTTTAAAATTTAACTTTAAAGTTGTGTTGTTTCTGATATTGCTCTGATACCACGCTGTGACAGATCGCCACACAAAAGAGACGATCTATTGACCACAGGATCTTATCGGGTGTCACTTGGCGAAGCGAGGACTAACAGTATAACTCAAGCACGATAAAATATACTACAAACTGTTGCTTAAGTTTATAAAACCAAGATTTTTGAAAGCGCGAAAGCGATAACCTGAATTAGAGGTCTCCTAGAGACTATGCATAAGATGTCATCGAGCACATACGATGCATCCTCTAGCAGCACACAAACAGCAGCGCAGCGAACGGGGCTCCCAACGGACATAGCTACCCTCGAGGTTGCTTCTGCCTGTTGGTTGAGAGAAGGGAGAGAGAAATCACTTGCACACAAAACCACAGGGAGCCAAGCCCTGAGCATTCAAATGCTCAGCAAGTCTTACCCGTCAGTGTGGCCAACTACAGCCGACTCCAAAGATATGATGAGGCTGACTCACATGGGATGGCCATTTGCAAAACCAACGGTAATATAGTGAGTTTTTATATTCAAGTTTTAGCGGTAAATTAAGTTTACGGAATGAAAATTTAATTTGCGCTATAAAACTATATCACACATGGTTGCCAAGCAATCGCTTTACTAAGCAAACCATTCATATTATGATGATGATTATTATTATTATTATTATGATTATTATTATTATTGTTGTTGTTATCATTATTATTATTATTAGTCATGTTTTTGCTACGACATGACACAGTGAACAAGTGATACTCGTTACTGTGAGGGGTGACGATTATAATCGATTTACACCAGCTGAGAAAACCTGAAATACATGACACGTACGTGCTTCCTAGAAGCCGCACGTGGTCACCTTTCACAACAATACCATAGTGCCGGCCCGAGGCCTACTCCTCTCGAGAACATGGTCCTCCATGCAGGTGCATGCATGGTTAGATCCAAGTCTCTCCTCCACTCACCGCCTAAAGATGAGTAGGGGTACGTTCAACAACTACAGATATTGAGTTACGTCGGTTTCCTGAAGTCCACATATCCAGTATGTAATCGATACGTTCAAACTTGCTCAACAGAGCCACACTCGAATTGGTTCTTATCCAACACAGATTGGGCTACCACCGTGAAGGCCCAGCCTTCTCAAACTCTTCCTATTCGCTATCCTCGCCCGGTCCCAGGTTATTCTCACGAGTGACTTTCCATTCACTTGACTTCTATAGCTCGCGAGTGACTATCTATTCACTCAACTTCTATAGCTCACGAGTGAGTATCTATTCACTCGACTTCTATAGCTCGTGATCGACTTTCCATTCACTCGACTTCTACCGTGAACTAAAACTTAGCCTAGCTCTACATTAAGTTACCTGTACCAATCTACACTCAACATGGGTAATTCGCACTGTCATGCAGTCTATAGTTTTCAAACAACTCCTACATTGTAATGCACAGTATATTAAGCATACAATACATAGTGATAAAATAAAATTTAAAAATAGGGTAATGCACCGGGGCTTGCCAGGGCTTGCTCACAGTTAACTTTCTTTGCTAAAAGAACGACTCCAAGCACTCCCTCGTGTGGGTCGGATCCTATACATGAATGATATGCAAATAATTGGATTATGCTGTTTTTAATTGCCAAAGACTCGAATTTACAGCACATGCGATGACAGCTTTTTGTTTTTAAAAGATGGCTAGTAAATTTAGTTATAAAACTCCCTTTAAAATGGTTTTCAAAAATATAAAATATAATTTGAGTTATTCCTAAAATCAGAAAGGTTATAAACTATTTTTTGAGAAATTTTCAGAATTTATTGAAATAAAATGGATTTATAATGATTTAAAAACCATTTAAACATAATAAAATGCTTATAAAATTACTTTTGATGAAAATAAATATAAAAATTTTCTAAAACAGAAAGTTTAATTAAATAAACAGAAAAGTAAACTTTTTATGATTTTATCATGCCAAGGAATAATTATAATGCATTAATAAACTATCGTGTGATCTAAATTATGTAAATTAATTTTATGCATAAAATGAAAAATAGTTAGCTTCAGAACATTGTTCTAGTTGAGAGGATCCTTAAAAAAATTATTTCACAATTTTTCGAGCTATAATGAATTTTCTACGGGTTTTACAAGTTCAAACTGATTTTTGAACAATTAAAAAAATCATTTTGAAATAATAAAAGAATTCCAGCCAGGTGGGCCACGTGGCAGCCTCTGGACGTAGCCACAATGTGGTCCACAAAGTTCAGCCGCATGGGATCGGTGGCCCATTGTCACACCGGATCCAGCGGCAAGGCCGACCAGGCCCGCCATGGCCAAGGTGGCCGTCGCGGCGACGCAGCTCGCCGGCCCGCCATCCCCGGCGGATGCGGCTGGGTCTGGGGCACCAAAATGGTAGACACGGCGACGGGAAGACAACGGAGGGGGTCCTCGGACAGTGGTTCTCAACGGAATATGGCCGACGGCGAGTGGCGGCCGAAGTCGAGGTTCGGCGGGGTGTTCCACCTGTACGGTCAACAGAACTCCGAGACGCTTGCTCCTATAGCTTCACAGGAGCAAGGAAAGGAGCGGCGCGGGTGCTAAAGTCGTCGAGGAGGGCCGCATCAGGGAGCTCGTTGGAGGGTCGGCGCGGTTCAGACCGTCACCGGCGTTCAAGCTCCAAAACCCCTGCCCAAATGCCCAATAAAAGAGCAATTAACTTACCCAAGAGATGGTTCCAGACGTGTACTACAAGGATCCGATAGGAATCAAGGAGATCCACCACTTGGACGAGCCGGATTTGGAGGGTGTTTGGCCTGCGGCGGCGAGCTTCAAACATTGGGGAAGAGCTTGAATTTGTGCGTCTCGTGGCGGGGAAGGGGGAAGGAGCTTGGGGGCAGCTTCAGGGCGTGTGGGCACAGCTCCTTGATGAAGGAATGGGGCCGGCGATGGCTTGGTCAGGGCTCCCCATGGTGGTGGCCCGGAGAGAGAGAGAGAGAGAGAGAGAGCGAAATGACTTCGGGAGAGAATGAGGGAGCGCAAGAGAGGAGCTCGGCAGGGGAGGAGGGAGGAGGTCGAGCGCATTCATTCGGGAGGGCCACATTTTTCTGGATTTTTCTGAGATTTTCTGCGCAGCTCTCTGTTTTGCTTCGAAATCCATAAATTCTAAAATTTGGCAGGGTGGTAAAACTTTTATAAAGGAACAACTTTTATTTTGGGAATCGAAATAAATAAAATTGTATTGAATTTCAAAAACAGGCAATCTTTTGGAGCAAAAATAATTTATGTAAACCCTTTGAACCTCAAATAAAATCTTACAAAAACCTCTACAATTCAAGTTGTTGTAAAAGATTTCAAGAGATAATTTTGTTTCACCATATTTCATTGAAAATTTTAAACTCACATTTTGAAATTCAAAATTAAATGCGAACTAGCTGGAATTGATTTAAATCCTTTTTGAGCTCGGTTTCTGTGATTTTGAATTTGAACAAAAATGACTTCTTATTCAGAACCACGAAGTGTTACACTACATATGCAATCGTTCTCACCCAGAGGGTTCCATGATAGAGGGTTACACAACTGCGGAGGTTCTCGAGTGCTACAATGATTATATGAAAGATGGAAAGCCAATAGGTGTGCCGATGTCACGATATGAGGGGAGGCTCCTAGGGAAAGGAACAAAAGGAAGGAAAACATTCAACGATCAGAGTTTTATAGGAGTCCGAGATGCACATTATAGCATCCTTCATCAGTTACATATTGCAGCGCCATACATCCAAAAACACTTGCAACAACTTCGTGAAAAAATGAACATTCCACAGAGGATTAGATCATGAAAGAGCACAAAAGATGTTTCACGTCATGGTTGAAGAACCAAAACCTCCCGATTGGTACAACAAAAGATGAAAAAAATGATGCGTTTATTGGCCGATGGTCCCTTAGTGTTAGTTACACCATGACAGGCATATGACATCAATGGGTTCACATTGTATACCAAGATAAAAGACGACAAGAGCCAGCACCAAAACAGTGGTATTAGGTAGATGCCAAAGACAGTGAGGGTAACAAGAACACATATTATGGATACATTGATAAAATTTGAGAACTCAACTATGCAACAACTTTATAGATCCCTGTATTTAAGTGCTAATGGGTCAAGCACCCACAAAGTGTAGAGGTGGATGAAATGTGCTTCACTCTTGTGTCCCTAAACAACAAAGGTCACAAAGATGACCCATATATACTCCCACAATGTGTCGTACAAGTGCTTTATGTTCTCGAGCCCAACACAAGAAGAAGCACATTGTTATCCCTAGAAAACAAAGGATCATCGAGGTTGATAATGTCATAGATGATGAAGAATACAACCAGTTTGTTGAGGTGCCCTTTTCTGCGAATATAGAAATGATAAATATCTTTAAAGCAAGCCTCAATTATTCATCACTTGTTCCCTACATGCGCAAGGATGGTGAGGGAAAGTTAGTTCAAGCTAAGTAATTAAAGATGTCATACTCTTTTAATCGAATTATTTGTAATCTAGTTATTAAATATTATATTATAAATGTGTCCTCTTGTTTTGTGATATTAAGGCTAATATTTTTCTCTCTGTTTCAAATTACTAGTGTTTCATACGTTGTACTATATAATTTATATAATAAAAAAAGAAAGAACATACAACAAGATGTCCACATTGGACATTGCACGGCCACTGCAATGTCCAATCTGGACATACAGTTTACATGCTTCCTCGAGAAACATCAGAAAGCCAGGGCTCAAATCGATCGACACCTGCAAGAACAGTCGAGGTGGGACCAAAGTACAAGTAATAGTGTCGATCAAGTATGAGGTCAACAGCAGACGACATTACATACAGCAATACTGTCAGTCCAAAATGGCGTCAACAGAAACGACAGTACAATAGATTATAGTGTTGGTCAAGTATGACATAATTTATTTCTATTTTATATTTGAAATAGAAGAATGTACAATGATATGACCAGGTTCACAGTGGAGGTTACGCAGGTTATGAGTAATCTCCACTGCCCACCTGTGCCATACAGTTTACACAATTCCTTGCCTACAAACAGACAGTCAGAGCGTATAAGTTGGTCGACACTACCAAGTATAGTCGAGTTGGGACTAAAGTTACGTCACGTTATAGTGTCGAAAAAGTATGACGTCAGCGGAAACCGACATTACAATGGGACTAAAGTTACATCACGTAAGAGCATGCAGACGTTCATCAACAACATCCACATCTTCTCTCGCCCTTGCACTACTAGCATCATTATATTTCTAGTCTTCTAGCCTATATTGTACTTTATCTCCGCGTTCCCTTCCAGGCACGGGCTGAGCTAGACAAGTGACAGGCACCGGCCTTCGAGGACATCGCCGCTGTTAAGCAGGAGTACACGTGGACCCTACCGTTCTAGACTTCGTCAAACCTTTTGAAGACAGTTCTCGGCTCTGTCAATCCTCTTGAACAGAGTTTGAACAAAGTTCCGGGCTCTGTCAAACCTCTTGACAGAGATTACAGGATACCAAACTTGAGAATGAGTCCTGAACTCACTGCCATAAACCCTAATAACTTGATCTGACAACATACTTTAAATGAGAGTAACAGATCTGGTAAATAAATGATGTTGCAAACAGATCTGACAATCGAAATATAGAACTTGTATATGCTCACACCAGTCACCAGGCTACCCATGCGTGACTGGGCATCATAAGTAACAACCGAAGAAGGACCATACGCGCAGTGTGACGAGAGGAGGCTAAGGAGCGTGCGGTGGCTGAGGGGCGACGGTGTGCTGTCGGGTGAGAAGCAAGGGGGGCGAGATTCATATATATAGGCGAGAATGACTAGGGTTTAGTTAGTAGTGTCGGTCAATGTGACATCACCAATAACTGATATTACAATGACAACAGTGTCGGTATTTTACTTCTATAATGTCAGTCTTTCATGAGCGAAATTACAATCAGCAAACATAACTTAAAACATTTCAGTTTTTTTAAGCACCAAATGTTCCATTATTTTGTACAATATTTTCTAGATGGTAAGCAATCCTATTTCATTTTAGAATATATTTTTTTATAAATTTTGTTATAACTAACCTACATTCAACATTTTCTTATACTCATAATGTGTAGTGACATATTATTGGTAACCTATAGTTCCATTTGAACTAAAAATTTCATGAAGAGACTCAAAAAATTCAAACGGAAAATTTTCAGGTTCTTTACACAATGCAATTTACAAAAATCAAATTGTAGATCAAATATCATTATATACGTCGAGAAAAAAAATAAAAAAATTGTTAAACTTATTAACAGTGTCGGGCAAGCTGACATCAGCTTAAACCAACATTGCAAGGCCAATGGTGTTGGTCTTTAACTTCTGTAGTGTCGGTCGGTCGTGACCAAAATTACAAAGTCACTCAGCAAACATAACTTAAATTATTTCAAATTTTTTTATGCGCCAAATGTTCCATTATTTTGTACAATGTTTTCTAGATGATAAGCATTCTAATTTCATTTTAGAACATATTTTTTTATTAATTTTGTAATCACTTTCAACCTACATTCAATATTTTTTTGTACTCATAACGTATAGTGCTATAATGATTGGTAACCTATAGTTCCATTTGAACTAAAAATTTTATGAAATTACTCAAAAAATTCAAACAAAATTTTTTCAGATTCCTTACACAATGCAATTTACTAAAATAAAATTGTAGATCAAATATCATTGTATACGTCGACAAAAAAATTAAAGATATTGTTAAACATAATAACAGTGTTTGTAGTGTCGGTTCTCGTGACGTCATGGTGCCCGACATTGTTACTCTTACTATATAAGCGGGCCTTGTCGCTTTGTTCCACACTAAACCTGATGGCCGTTTCATTTCTCGCGCGACGCGTTTACGCTGCCAAAATTTTTCGCTAACCCTAAACCCGCGATGTCGCTCCCGTCACTGCTCCTCTGGCACTGGCCGCGGCTAGTCTATCGTCCTCCTTGGCTCCGGCACTGGTCGCGGCTGCGCGTCCTCCTCCAACCTCCAACTGCGCGTTTGCCTCCGACCTCGGCGCCCACTGCGTTTCCTGCTATGGCTCCGGTCTCCCGACGTCTCCTCTCTCCCTCACCCACTCCAGAACCCTATTGTAAGTACCCTCACCCATTCTTTCTCGATAAGCCGCCTCCACTCCTCCATTTCAGCAATCTGCAAACTGTAAGTCGCATCCCCTCCCACCATTGTTCCTCTCAATTCTTGTGGCTTTGAAATTTTATATGACATTTTATATATATATACACATATTATTGTTTAGTTTATGTATACATTGTAAGACCTTTGACACAAAGGTAAAATTCTTGATTCCTATGTTTCTCCTGTGAATTTGATCTGATTCCTGTAAAATTCTTGTGCGAATCCTGTGAAATTGCTGTGTGAATAACAATGTCGGTTTGATGACGTCAGCGACCGACACTGTTACCGTATAGTGTCGGTGTTGCAAACATCATCTTTGACCGACACTACTATGACACCTGTCCTAAATTCTCTTATATATAGGAAGGTTGCTATTGCTATATGACATCTGAATTATAAACATAATCTAGTATAATCAAATTGTAGGCACAATGTATTTATTATAATAGTACTTTTTAGTTGTAGTTGTGCTCGATGATGAAAGTGGACTAAGTGAGATGAGAGTGGCAGCATGGACCATATATATCTTGCGACTTGCGATATCAGATATGTGTTTTCATACGAGTCAAGGACCTTAGAACTTTGGAAGGCTATTAAATTGGCAAACCCGCACGGAGAGCAAAAGTCTTTCTATTATGTACCATCTTTTTTTGTTATAGCGATCATTGGATTGCTTTCATGATATATCCAAATATGGAAAGGCTTAGGTATTTGACTCCATTGATCGTGAGAGGAGCACCTACAATGATTTCTTGAAAGTCGTTGATGCGTAATGACCTCTAATATCATTTTAATTCTTTAGTGATCTTATATTCATAATCATAACACAATATTTTTTATCAGTGACAGCTCTTACAAGTTCTACATCAAGCTTGGAGGAAAACACCATCCAAAATATCGTACAAAACACATTTTTTGGTACTACTACACCATAATTCAATAATCTATATCACTATATTTTTTTCTATATCTTTAAGACTTTTAACCTTTCCATTTTGTTCCCAAAGTGTGGAAAACAGGATCTTAGCAGTGTGCATTGTGGCTACTATGTGTGCAAATATATAGAAGCTGGCTCTGGAAAATACATGACATTACCCAAGGGAGATTATGTATGGAAAAATATAAGTACTTACAGTTTTAGTAATATTGTTATATGCATTTTAGTAATTACTAATTATATTCTTAATATTGACAGCCAGACAAGCAGGCGCAAGTGCAAAGAAGTCAATTTGATGAAGCCACACTCAATGACATTTCATCTCAGATTATCTGCTTCATGATGCATGAGTTTATTCATCTAATGGGTAAATATTATGAATTTTTAGGTGATGTGACAGCACATCCAGATTTGCTAATTGGTGTGGAAAATATCACAATTCTAAACTAATTCGTCAAAACTTTAAGGCTGGGCAGAAGAGAATTAATAAACAAGACCGGAGTTGGTCGAGCAAATAAAATTTTAGTTGTTAGTTCTATGTGAAGTATGTATATTCATGTATATGTATAAATTAAGCTGTTGTAGTGGATGATCTTGTGTACATATGTGACCCTAAACATTCACTTTGTGAATACATTGTCTTTGTTAATATATTTTATTAATCTGTTATTTGCATTTGATTTGTGTTATTCAGATGGCTCTTATTCAAATACATGAAAGTGTCGGTTTTGAGACGTCACAGAAACCGACACCCCTAATCCAGGAAGTAGTGTCGGCCACGTGACGTTATAATATATGACATGAGAGTCCTGTAAATAATGTCAAAAAAATTGACATCATTAAAACTGACACTGTTGGTAGTGAGTGTAGTGTCGATTGTATGACGTCAACACAACTGAAACCACATTGAAAATATCAGTATCGGTTCTATGACGTCATAATAAACGACACTGATGTAACTAATAGCAGTGTCAGTCAGATGATATCATGCCGTCTGACACTGTTGTTGTTGTTGTTACTTGTGTCGGTCAAATGATATTATGCCGTACGACATTGCTGTTTTTCTCACTAGTGTTGGTCAGATGATATCATGCTGTCTGACACTGCTTTTGTAGTTACTTGTGTCGGTCTGATGATATCATGCCCTCTGACATTGATGTTGTTGTTACTAGTGTCAATCAGATGATATCATGCTGTCTGACACTGCTATTTTTATGGCTAGTGTCGGTCTCGCTGGCGTCATCTCCACCAACACTAAAGACACAGCTATCAGTGTTGGTCAGATGATGTCATTTGACGACTTTGATAATTTGATTCAGTGTCGGTTTCTTCTGCCTGACATTGATTACCTTTTACAGCAGTGTCGTGTGAGGAGTGTCGCACAATTTGACCGACACTGTGGAGCCTTATGACCCGACATTAAAGGGTCTTTTCGTAGTAGTGTTTCCCCTCTTGCCCTGCTCTAGGGATGAAAATTAATCACCATTAAGTTACCTTCCAAACCTCTTTAGTTCAAAACGGTAGATTTTAAAATAAAAATTGTCTTTTACCTCATAGGAGGTAAAATATCTTCAATAATTATTAATTATTGTATTATTCAATTTGAAAACTAATTAGTAAGTTTTGATAGGTGATGGTAATCAAGAGCATATTTCCTTATATAAATCAACAGCTGAGATAGAATTCACGGCTTACCTCTTAAGAGTTGAAATAATATCACTTAGACCTATTTTTAAACGACTCAAAAAGAATGAACTAGTTTTTCAAAAGTTGTGAGAATTTGAAAATTTTAGTTATTTTTTAACTAAATGGGTTCTGAGATTATCTTAGGCATACCTATTTACACTCTTACTCGGCTCGGTGCATGAGCATGGGTGCGTGAGAGGTCGACCTCTAGAGCCTCCATCGCTCCTACGCCGCCGCCATAGTCGAGCATGAGGTGAGCTCCACTGTCACCATCGCAGCAATGAGTGAGATCGCGAGGCGAGCTCGACTTGCAGCCGGCAGGGGTAGTTTTATCTTTTCCCATCAACAATGACAGAGAACGGAAAGTTTCAGGAACCATATCTATAGATCTGGGGTCCTCATCGGACTTTGGTTTAATAAAATTGCAGGCACCTCTTCTTGTGTGGTGCCACAAGGGGAGTGCGAGATTCCCGTCGCGCATCGGACTCTAGGGGGTTACGGTGATCTCGAGAAGTACATGCTCGTGATACTGCGTATATATAGTTGAGATTTGTTAGTGTACCCAGAGTAGGTATGTCGGGTGTGAGTATGTGCATACTCAAACAAATACTGCATTTGTACTCTGTAGGAGAGGACTAAAAAGGTAAAGGACATACCACAAAATAATAAAAATTTACAATCAATATGTACAAGGAAACACAATCTATGCAAATTGTAAAACCAAGAAACCCCTAATAACCCTACTCCAGTAAACTAATGGGATTTATGCCTTAACAAACTGTGCAAATGGGAATGCTGGGGAGGGGCGGGGACAGTGGCGAATCTACATTAGGGGCCATTAGGGCCATAGCCCTGGGCAAAAATATTTAAGTATCTCTTCTCAATTTTAAGTGCTCATTTAATTTTTATCTATTGTAGAATGAAAATCATTAGGATATTAACATCACATTTTACTCCTTCCCCCGCCCCGGTAATATAATCCAATCCACATGCTCTTAATTAGGTAGCAATATCTCAGTTTTACCTCATTTTTGTATTGTGCTAATCTGTTTAGAGTGTAAATGATATCAAGTCACTCTACTTGTTAATTTTTACTTTATTTTTTATATATATTAACTGCTGGTAGTATTATCTTAAGCAATAATTAGTAGTCTTAGTTGTGCCGAGATCAATGTTCCGCCATTGAGTCTGGGTGGGGACAGCGAGTTGCTCGGTGCGGAAGGGATCGTGCCGAGGTCAAAGTTCCGCCACTGAGCGGGGACAGCGAGTTGCTCGAATGGGTGGGATGACAGGGATGCAGGTGGTGAATGGCTTATGCTTGGCGACGCGACGGGTGGAGAGGGCCGGTTACAGCAAGGAGGGGCGGTGCGGTGGGCAGGTCCATGCAATTTGTGGATCAAGGCATGTTTTCTTTTATTAAGTTTGCCGCCCCCCCCACCCCCCACCCACGTGGACCCAAGGTTATGTCGGTGATGTGGAATAATTCGTGCATTTTAATTTAACCATACAACTTACTCTCTGTGTTCTTAAACTGCTATCGTCGTTGACTTCTAACATCCACTTTAACTATTTGTTTTATTAAAAAATTAATAAATATTATATATTTTGTTATAATTTAATTTATCATATAAGTTATTTGAATCACAATTTATAATTTTGGACATTTGAAATAATTTTTCCGAATAAAATGAATGGTAAATATTGATATAAAAAAATCAATGATGATATCAATTTAAGAAAGGAGGAGCCCTCAGATATAAACAAGGAATGTCTAGGTGTAAATATATTTTACCTTTATGAGGAATAAATTATTACTTTCTCTTTTCTTAAATTGATGTCATCGTTCATTTTTAACATCAACTTTGACCATTCATCATATTCAAATGTTTTTGATAAATATCATATATTTTAGTATAGTTTGATTTATCATTAGAGTTATTTAAATCACAACTTAAAATTATACATATTTAAACTAATTTTTTAATAAGATGAATAGTTAAAGTTGATTTTACTCCCTTCATTCACAAATATAAATCATTTTTGCATTCAAAATTTGTTATCCAATATATGTCATTCTTACTTCCCAATACTTTTTTCTCTCTTTTCAATATATTTTTCTTTTCTAAATAAATCTCTATCTCTATTTTTTTTCTTTTCGTTTTCTGTGTACCATATTTTTTTCATTTTTCTTTAATTCTTGTGGCAGAGCTGCTCTACTCTAAAACTCCTTGGTGGAGTTACTTCTCTGTCCAATTAAAGTTCGTTGTTGAGATGTTTGTCTAGATGTATGACTATAACTTGAAAAAAAGGAGTTTATTGAGTTAATTGCTCTTTGTACCCTTGATTGCCTCAAGTATTTTATTAAGAATAATTAAATTAATTTATTTTTTTCTATGAGCTGCTTATATATGAGATCTAAGTAAATGATTAGTACTGTAGAAGAGTAACACGGTGCAGAAAATGAGATCGGTGCCAAGCTCTGAAGACAAGAGATCGAACGCTCTGAACCAAGCCGATCACTGATCGTCTGGCGGACAAACATCTCGACGTTATCAGGGTGAAACCGAGGCTGATGCAGAGTACGTGACGCCTTCTTTTGTCATCGATCGTGGTCCATCAGTCGATGATGATGATCAGAGATTCGCGCAACGAACCGGTGCGCTGCACTGCACTTTGGCGCGCGACGACGACGGGGTGCAGCGGCCGTGGCCGCGACGGAGCGCCCGCGGTGGCCTGGCGTCGGGGCGCAGCTGGCGTGGAAAAATAATGCAAGAGGCGGGGGCTAGGGCAGGAAGAAAAGAACGGTTCAGCGGGGACTGCGTAATCAGTGGGCAAAGGTGGATAATTATCTCAGAATTACACACCTTTTTTTGTTTTTAGTACTCGTGGAGTTGAAAAAAGTTACTTCAGAAAATTGTATTGGGCTCCACCAACTCTACGAAGTTGAGCTGCTCTACAAATTTTTAGAGTTAGAGTGTTTGACTACATTTTTTTAGCTTCAGAATAGAGTGAACTCTGTTATGTCAAACACGTCAAGGTAAGGATAAAGATATATACTCAAAATATAAAAAAATACAACCCAACCTAACAATTCAGGATAATGTACAAATACGAGGATCATTATTCAAATTCAACTGATAATAGCATCTCTAATCGTAAAGTGACGCCAACATTCTCTATAGTCAGTTTGTTGAAGGGTTAAGATGCTTAATTAAACTAAACTGCACACGAAGAGATTCTCGACAATCTTCAAATTTCCTCATATGTGCCACAAGGAAACATTGTACTACCTTTGTTCTACCTCCGATAAAGAAAATAAGAAGTAAACTGCAATTCATGTCCTGTTCTAGCTCAGATAAAGAAAACAAGAAATTAACTGCACTTCATCTCCTCGTTTCCCTTTTCTCCATTGAGAGCTCCTTTAGAATAAGAGAAAATTTTCTATTTCTACATCTTTCTTCTAAAATTGAATCATTCATAATTTTTGTGAAATTTCTGCTTTCTAAAAGAGGCTTTATTTATGACGTATCTCTGCACCGACTTTCTTGTTAGTATAGGAATCGTAGGACCAGTAACAGTGTACTGTAACGACATGCCAGCGAAATGTCCCTAGGATATCCTGCTCGATCTATCGAGCTACATATAGGAAGCTAGCGCGTATCAAGATCGGAACAGCAACGGTTCAAGCAGTAATCGGCCACAGCCTAAGCAAAGCTCGGACGGTCCTGGCCTCCGCCTTCTCCCTCATTCTCGGCGCCGCCATCCTCCTCGCCATGGCCATGTACCTCCACCGCTACGACGCAGGCAGCAACCGAGATGCCTCCGCGGCCGCCACCACGACCACTACGCACCTCCATTTCTTCATGCACGACGACTACACCGGACCACGCCCGACCGCCGCGCGCGTTGTGGCCGGCCGGTCCCTCTTACCCGCACCGTCCAGCGACACGACGGCCGCAACTGGGAGCACGCCGTCGTCGCTGTCAGCGTCGTCTTCCCCGCGCCAGTTCGGCGACATCGTGGTGCTGAATAACGCGTTGACAGAGGGCCACAGCAGAGACAGCGTCCGCGTGGGCACGGCGCAGGGCTTCGCCGTCCGAGTGGCGGAGGGCGGCATCGTGTCGCACCTGCTGATGCACCTAGTCCTCGAGGCCGGCGAGCACCGCGGAAGCACGGTGACGGTGAACGGCCGCATCGACATGGACGCGGAGGTGCGGGAGTCGGCGGTCGTCGGCGGCACGGGCCGGTTTCTGTTCGCGCGCGGGTACATGCTCTCCAGGAACTACGACTACGAGCTCGCGCGGGGCGGCATCGTCGAGATCGACGTCTACTTGCAGCACTAGGATATTCATATGTTAAATTTGCTCCTGATTTCCAACGTCCTTTCGTTTGCTGTCGACGCGAATAATGGATGCTCGGATCTGGGCATATAGAAATCTGAAACCCTCCTCCCAACCATTATGAAAATGGGAATTTCAACCGTCACATAACACCGTTAACCTCCTAAAGTAACGGAATAGCTTAAGAAAGGGAAAAAATAGAATTCAGTCCTCAGAGAATAGTTCAATTCTAAAAGTGAAGGAATGAAGCAGCGACTTGAGGACTCCCATAGAAAATTCTTTGAAGCCACACGCTCTTATACGCTTTCAATATTCTCAGTAACTGGTAACGTAAAACAAGCGATTCTCCCTTTATAATTTTCACTTCATTTTGAAAGAATTGAAATCTACATAATAAATTAAAAATTTGACATTGTATAACTTTCTCAAGCTCACAAACAAGTCTATCTCAAATTCATAAGTTTGAAGATAAAAATAAATTATATAGATTATTATGGTACAATTTTATTCTCTAACTTATAACACACTCTTCAACCTACTTCTCTATAATAAAAATATAATATATGTCTTTTTTTAATGCCTAACAATAAATATACAAATATATTTTATATACAACTATATTAATTTAATTAATTTATATTTAAATTGTAATTTTTAAAATGAATTCAATTTCAAAGATTCAAACGGGACTGAGAGCCATTCAACCTCTGCTCGTTTGGTGAGGCTGCAGCTATGGCTGTGCACTGCAGTGCCTACAGCCATAGTCGCCGATGAACAAATCTGCATGAACAAAGCCTCAGTTCGTAACTAGCCTTATTTGAGAACAAGTTTAATATTGCTATAGTCTTGCTGATCTTGTTAGCCTGGCATGTGTTTTACTCATGTAACTCATTAGGACAATCTAGTAAATGATTTAGTGGAAAGTTCACAAACAGCAGCCATGGAGCCCTGCCGAGGATTCATCGCGTGGGAGCAAACCACTCTCTGCTCCATTGGATCGTGCCCCACGCTGTCCACGCGTCAAGCATCGTAGTAAGTCTGTAGACCAGGGCGCTGAGAACCATCCGCACGTAAGTTTTCCCTCCAAGTAAATTTAGTTCGGACCATCCCTCCATTCTTAAGTTTTTAAGAAAATGAATCTAATTTGTTATTGAACGAAAATTCTTATCCTAACAATAACAATGTTAAAAAAATGAAGGGGGTGTTACGTTCATAGTAGACCTCTAAGCAACAGCCAAAGCAAATAATAATCTCAAGAGGCGTCATTTAATTGGAATTAAAAACCTGCAGTTCTAGAGGAAGTCCACGAAAACAACTAGACTTAGATCAATCTATGACTGAACGTGTTACATAAAATTGATTTGAACTAACGTAGCTTAATTAGTCATGATAGCTGTATATCTCAGCACAAGTACTACACAGAAAAAAGAATGAATTCATAACCCAAATAGTTCTAAATGAGTGACAATGTAATAACCATTGATAAAATCTAAATGTAACAAGCACTGAATAGTTTGAGATGAATATAGAACGTTCATAACACAAATGCAAATATTCTGTTAAAAAAACACAAATGCAAATACAGTTTTTAATACAAACTCGATATATGATTTGTAACATATAGAGGTGTATCAGGGCTTATTGAAAAGGAATAATAGGTGTAATAATCAACAGGCAGGCAGCGTCCGCAAGAACACACTTATTAGAAAGTAATAAGAAGCAGATGCAAGCTGTAGTCCCGTGATAATGCCCCACATGTAGAATCTTTTGCAGGAAGAGGTTAATCGGCACGCCTAGACTCGGAGCTCTAGAACATAGGCCATCTTGCTGTGCATATGATTCTCACCCCACTGAACTTTGAAGTCCCCGTGAAGATTCAGCAGCCACAGCTTCTTCAGTGTGGTGAGGCATTCTAGGTTTCGAGGAACCTTGTCCAGACTGGGCAGTGCCACAACATATAAACCATCGATACTTTGAAGAGCACCTTGCCCTATTTCGACCTGGTTCACATTAGGCAAGTTCTTCAACACAAGTGTCCTCAGCTTGGGGAAGCACCCACCAGAAACAACCAAGGTCTCTATGCTGCTCGCATTGTTAAGGCTCAGATAATCGAGGTTCGGCACATGTGGTGCAAGCAGTAGCAGTGGGTCTTCTGTAAGACCAGACCAGCTTAGAGCTAGATACTTGAGATATTTTCCATGGCCATCAGACTGAAATATTGGGCACTGAAGCATCCCAGCAGCCCACCGTCCTCTGATGATCAGCCTATGGAGCTGTCTGGACTTCGGGTTGAAAGCTTCCAAGGAAAGTGCCTGCTCCTCATCACAAGCATTTAGAAGCAAGCTGGAAAGAAGTGGCATCTTCGATAGGCTAGCAAAAAGCTTCGCAGAATGCATAGTGTTTACACTGCCAATCCACACACTTTGTAGGCTCCACATTTTTTCCAGTTGGTCTGCGAGGTTGTCACTAGCTTCCACTGTCTCGAGTGTCTGCAGCTCTTTCAAGTTTGAGAGATCCTTGGGAGGTTGTACCCCAATGAAGTACTGGAAACTTCTTTTTTTCTCATCGACGAATCGATCAGCTAACAGATGCCGCAGCTTCTTGGCCTTAACTATGCCTCTTGGTAGCTTTTCTATTTTAGTTTGTTTGATGTCCAGGGTCTGTAAATTTGATAATTTCTCAATGCAATCCGGCAGTGACTTGATCCTTGTGCGCCGCAAGCCGAGGTAATGCAGATTAAATAAGTTCTGAATAGATGCCGGCACTTCTGTGATTGCAGAATCTTGCAGTTCGAGAACAGTAATGTAGCGAGAATTAGAGAAAATTGAATTTAACATTTGAGTAGTGGATGTAACAGCCTGAAATAACATTAGGGTGCGGAGGGACGGGAACTCTTTTGTGAAAGAATCACTATCATCCCATCCATAAGACGACACACGACGAACTTCTTTTTCCATATTCAACATTTCACCCTGATGATTTGCTGAACCAAACTTTTCTTTTTTTGCAGTAGAAAGGGCCAGGTCACGGACAATGTCATGCATCTTACAGGTGCTCACCCTGTGAAGCTCGTCATAGTCCACTACTTGCAGCATGTTCCTGTTGATGAGTTCCATGAGATTTGACTCAGCAGCATCCTCTGGTGTGCTGTTTTCAGTTTTCACAGCGAAGCCCTCAGCAACCCACTGCCTGACAAGGCTATCCCGTGACATGGTGTAATCTTCAGGAAATAAGCTGCAGTACAGGAAGCAATTTCTAAGGTTCCCTGGTAAGTCATTGTAGCTTAGCTTCAGAATTGCTTGGACATCATCTGATTTGGATAGCTCATTTCGGAACCTGTTCAACACTTGATTCCAGGCGTGCTCTGTTTGTTGCTTTGATGACATGAGGCTGCCCATAGAAACAAGTGCCAGTGGCAGGCCCTGGCACCTTTCCACTATTTGGGTAGCCACATTCATAAGATCAGGGGGGCATTTCCGGTCCACTGTGTTATTAAAAGCCCTTTTAGAGAACAGGCTGCGTGCATCATCTTTCTCCAAGGGCTGGAGCTGAAGGTGATGCCCTGAGGATGCCAGTGACGCAACATCGTCTCTTCGTGTCGTGATGATGACACAACTTGATTGGAGATTCTTGAAAACATCTTGGATTTTTTCATACACTTCTTTTTCCCAGACATCATCCAAGACAACCAAACATTTACCGCTCCCTTCTTGGAGCCTCGACCTTATTTCTTGTTTTAGCATATATGTGTCCATTTTTTCAATGCCAACAGACGGTGTCTTCTCAGTGTAGCCCATCTTCCAGAGTAGTTCCCTCAGCAAAGCATCTATATTGTAGGTTTGTGAAACAGCTATCCAAGCATTGACTTCAAAGCTGTTTTTCACCCTGTCGTACACATTAGCAACAAGGGTGGACTTTCCTAATCCTCCCATACCAGATACTGTTATCACAGTGCTGTTTAACTCCTTGGTGTCAAGCCATTCGATCAACTTACACTGGTTTTCTTTAATCCCAACCAAATCTTCATCTTGAACAAGTACTGGGAAGAAGCCTTGAGACCCCCGTCGATCAATAGCAACAGGAGTTTTTGGAACTAATTGAACAAGAGGAAGCCAGGAGCTTTGCATTTCTTTAACTTTCTTTATCTCCTTCATTATTTGGTCAACCTTGTCAGCAACATCACAGAGAGCCTTGTTATATTGTGCAGTTTTGAAGAACTTGGTGAATGAGCTTTCTTCCTGATGTTGAGAATGGTGGAACGAGTGTTCATCCATTACATCCACGACTCGGAAGGCCACCTTCCGCAGCTCATCAACCCATCCCTGGACCACATTTATGCCAAGGTTTGAGGAGTCCAAATCTTGTATTACATTGCTCATCATACACAAATCCATCCTTACATCCTCAAGATTGTCTTTCAGCTTCATCCAATTCTCATACTTTTGGCCTAGTTGTTTTTTCACTTCCTCCAAGGCCATGCCTTCCAAAGTAGAAGCAATCTTTGTGATGGCAATAAACGCCACCTCCGCCATTTGCTCGTGCTGTAAAATGCGCATTATAGTGATGTATTAAAGTGGAGATCATGGAAAAAACTGGAAAAAAATTTACAACCAGTTGCGTGCAAAAAGCTGAGACATATAATGGAGAAAGTATTCTCTTCAAAAAAAATTAATGGAGAAAGTGAACTATATATGGTAGAAGAGCAGGTTTTTAGATGAGAGCATGATCACACATAGTAATGTTTTGTGCCTTCCCTACATGTAACGATGAAAAACAAAGCTTATTCATACGCTGGAGTGATATATGTCATTTATCTGTGTATTAATCATTTACTGATTCATTAAATAATGAGCACAAAGCTTTTAGATTGATCTCCGTGTAACGCCCCGCGTACAAAGTCCGCTTAGCGAGCCTACAGATGGGGTAGGCTCGCGCATTTATGCATAGCACCTCTCTTACGCTTTCTGTCTCACTTCGTGTAAAAGGGTCAACCCGGAGGTACTATGGTTGGAACAATAGGGGGTTATAAACTGGCCCTCACCACATTAAACAAATAAGATGGGACTAACCCCAGCTCTACTTCACTATTACTGGGCCATTAATGCCCAAACCACACCCTACTACATGCTTTTAATGGGATAGGGTGTTACACTTCGCTAAGCAGCGCCTCGAAATTAGATTAACCAACTATCCATGGGCCTGATCCTAGATTAATGGCTCCTTCCCAGCTACCTATGCCTATGGAATTAGATTAGACACGAGTGACAGTGAGGACTGTTTGGATTTCTCCAGTTTTGAGAAACAAACTTTTAGAAACTAGAGGGCCTCCAGACAGGTTAGTATCTGCTCCAGTTTCTTAAAAACTAATTTCTTATTTTGTAAGAAAACAATAATCTGAGTCAACCAAGGTAATGCCAGTTTCTAGCATATGCAAGAGAGAGAAGATGTTAAAATCCGCTTAGTGTGTCATGTTACCGTCATGGTTTCTTTTACCAGACTAGAGCTTGACCGATTTATTTTTCAGTTGAAAATCTAGTTAGCTCGAGTGGGCACGTTCTCGCCAGAGCGGGTCAGTTGAAAACAGAATTAAATTAAAACTCTTTCACAAATCTGTCAACAGCACCCTTCCGAGATTGCGCTACTACTTCTAATAAAGAAACGTTTTTCAAAACCAGAATCATACTTCCTAATGTTTCTAGGAGACAATAAGTAGTTGATATTGGGGCCTGTTGATAAAGTAAAGAAATACGACTTATAGATTACTACTACATGCTTAGCACAGCAAAGATGAAAAAGAAAAGAAAGGAAGACTATATATACTCGCCGACGTTGCCGTCCTGCTTGCCGAGAGCGTGAGGCTTTGCCTGCCCTTGCGGCATTGCCTGCGGAGACGCTGAACAGGCCATATTCGCGCCCTGGGGTGTCGGAGAGCGAAGCGCTGCCGCTTGCCGGCCGGGGACAAGGATGGGAACTCACGGAGCACGAGCAGAAATGGAATGCGCTACGGCAGCCAGGGCGGAGTGGAAGATGAAGAGAGCGACGACGGCGGGGTCGGCACCGGCACCGGCACCGGCACCGGCGGACGCTGATTGCTGAAGTGGCGGCGGTGGAGCCTGGAGGCAGGGCTCAGAGACGGTGGCGCCGCGGCAGAGATTGGGATTGGGATGGTGGCGGAGTCCGACGTCTGGGATTTCCTTATGAGCACCGCGGGCCGGGGCTGGGCCCAGGGCTGCGAGCGGGGAGAGTTGTTCCCGCCGCGTATGGGCCCAAGCTGGCTGGGCCCTTTTTTTTTCTCAGACCCACTGTTACGGCCCACCAGGTTTGCTTTTCTATTTTTGTTTTTTATATCCTGTACAACCGGCCTCAGTTTTTTCATTTTCCATTTTCCATTTTTTCTCCTTTTTAAATATTTCTTAATTTTTATTTTCACCTTTTTAAACTTTTATTTTTTTTTATAATTTTCATTTTTTATTTTTATTCCTTTCACATTCCCTTTTTAATTTGTTTTTATTTTCCCATTTTACTGTGTCCATGCATTCATCCATTGCTTGAAATAATATTTATGAAAATTTATTTTTTACTATTAAATTGATTTATTACTTGAACAAATAACCCATGCTGCTGGAACTATTTATTATAACCGCTAGAAGAATTGAATCTTATTACTAGAACTATTTATTATAACCACAAGAACAATTGGGTCTTATTGTTGGAACATATTAATAAAAAATATTTTTTTATCACTACACTAATTTTAGTACTGGAACAATAAACTTTTAGTGGTGAAACAATTTATTATCACTGTTGGAACAAATGAATCTTATTGCAGGAACATTCGATTCATTTTGAAAAGAAAACATTTAAGAAATTAAATTTAAATTACAAAAGTAAAAATATATTCATATGTGATCTAATTTTTAAATTACTTTTTCAAAAATATAATATTTCAAATAGATTCAAAAAAAATAATACTATGGATTAAGTAAAATCGGTTCAAAAATGAATAACTATGCACTGACAAATTTCTAAAAAAGTCTAAAACTCATGCCCGAACTCCAACCAGTCCAGCAGCGCTGCTGCCCCATTAACTATTATAGTGGGAGCTGCCCAATAGTGACACCGGGACACGGAAGAAACAGGTGAATTCAGCCCAAAAAACAAAATAGCCTCTCTGGAGAGGCGATCGGAGCTGGCCCACGTAACAGTCCAATCTGGGGTCCCTATGCCCACCAGTCTAGGCGCTGTTACCCACCTGACGCGTACGTCGTGGTTTGTAGGTTTTCTTTGTTAGTGGAGCGAACTATTGATAATAGGCTGCAATACTTAAATTTGGTTTAAAATTTTAAATTTGATATGAATGTTTCCCAAACCGAAACTAATACCATCATATTCCTTATAATTAATTAAAAATAAGGTCCCATATGAATATAGTTTTTAAAAAATTTTAATTATTTTTTAAAAAATTTCAACCCGCATAAATATATTTTATAAAATAAATTGAATTTTTAAATTTTTTTAACATTTTGTCTCAATGAATTAATTCAATTGTTTTTGAAGTGAAAATACTTGTTCTAGCAGTAAACGTTAATTATTCCAATAGTAAAATTAAATGTTCTAGTAGTAAAACTAAATTATCCTAAATATTTTGATGTAAATGAGAAAATCTAGAAATGAATAATTTAAAATTAATTTTTAAAACGAAATATTTAAAAGGTAGAGAATTATAAAGGAAGAAATGTACAAAATAAAAATAAAGAGAAAATAAATAGAAAAAATAAATTGTTTCGGTGGTAAGATTCAATTGCCAGTGGTGATAATAAATGGGCTGCAAAAATCAGTTGTTCTGATAGTAAAATCTAGTATTGTTTAAAAAGTACTTTTCACTGGACACATACATTAGCGCAGAAAATAGAAGAAAAATAAAAACTATAAAAAAAGAAAGAAAATGGTAAAAAGGAAAACATAAAATAAAGTAAAATGGGTGGATATAAATTAGAAAAAAAATAAAGGAAAGTAAAATAAAATAAAAACATCTTTTATAAAAGGGGCAGAATTTAGAAATCCCGAAAAGAACCCATCATCTTGTCCCTCCTGATGCGCGCACCAAAGAAAAACAGGCCCAAAGTCTTACCGCACCACATGTGTGGGGGGTGTTTATCAACGGGCGCGTATTAGCCTAGGTGTCAAGGAAGATTCCTGCACCCCTTTTGATTAGCTTTTCTTTTTAATGGAGCACATATATTTTCTTTCAGTTCTTTATGGCATAGTACATATTTGTCAGTTTTCTATTTTTTATATTTATTTTTCTTATTTAAATAATACGAATGGTAAAAAATAATGTTAGAAGAGTCAACATTATCAATTTAAAACTGGATGGAGTAAAAATTTATTTTAAAAAATGAAGAAAAACAATTATTAAATAGTCTCTTTGTTCACTTTTATTTGTCATTCTATCCTTCAAATTTTTTTTTCTAATACTTGTCATTCTCACTTCCCAAAACACTTTCTCTCTTCTCAACACACATTTCTCACTTTCCGATATACTTTCTTTTTTTCAATACATCTTTCTCTCTTCCCAATATTTTTTCTTATTTCTTACCCTCTTCCCAATATTTTTTTTCTTATTTCTTACCCTCGGAGCTAGAATGACAGTTAAAAGTGAACAGAGAGAGTACTTAAAGAACTGTTTCAAATAAGGCCACAATAAATATTTGGAGGAAAAACCAAGAAATTTGCCTACTACGTATAGTATTTAAGAAGGAATGGAAGGAAGTTAATTAAAGGCCATGATCTACCTTCTGTGATGTTGACATCTACCTAACGTTGGTTTAACTATGGAGGGCTATCTATATCAACAAGTCCAGCCTGCTATACTTCAACCAAGCACAGGACATGCATCGCCATCCGTTTCTTCTAATCGATTTATTTTGTGTGCTAACTATTCAGATCGAATTAAAATCAAATCAAATTTTTATTATTTTCGATGTAACATATAATAAAGGCTTGTTTATGTTGTGAAAAAACCTGTAAGCCAAGCCGTTTTACCATCCCTAATCAGGCCCATACGGAATAATTGTGTTGTGGATCTAACATGCACACGAAACTTTTTACTTTCTTGGACTATTCAAATCAACAGAGGTTGTCAAGAGAAACAAATTGCTTTGAAAAATCTTGTGGAAACCATGCATGAGAGAAATGCAACCCCTATCTCTCACATTTCTAGTGAGAAAGCATCACAAGAATCATGGATTCATGGAGTATGACGAGGAATGGAGGGAACACGGAACTAAGCAAGATCTCAGTACGAACAAGGAATAATACAATAAAGATGGCCAACCAAAAAAAAGAAAAGAAAATGGAGCATACCTATTGGTTGGACTTTATCCAATG
>BCLH01000513.1:11763-32212 GCA_001602315.1 Zoysia pacifica | reverse complement strand
CTCTCCTGCTCCACCTCGTTTCCGCCGCCGGTCGCGCTGGGTCGCCGCGTGCGCCATCGACTCCTCTCCTCGATCTGCTCGCTGCTGTCTCGGTCTTCGATCTGCGCGCCGCGAGACGCCGCCCCAACCACGCGCCTGTTGCCTGACCCCGCCGCTTGGAGTTCAGCACCGCTTCGTCCGCTGGTGTCTGCGCCGAGCCTTGTGGTGGCGAGGTGGTGATGATAGTCGGTATGTCGAGAGCGAGGTGGTGGTGGTGACAGTTGCTATGTCGCGAGCGAGGTGGTGGTGGTGGTGGTAGTTGCGATGATGAGCGTGGTGATGGTGGTGGTGGGTAGACGCTATGGTCGCTATGGCGCGAGCGAGGTGGTGGTGGTGGTGGAAAGGGAGGAGCAGTTGTGAAAGACAGTGTATTATATGCTCAACATTGAAGCTATTATTTTTTTTTACAGGAGAGACTTAATTGCATCGTTCTAGTCTTGTCACTTTGCAGGCCACAAGGTGAGACATAAAAGATATTTTTATCATATCATGTTCATAGATCACGTAACCTTGTTAGACGTCTCCCGTTCGAAACAGATACGATTAAAAATATACAGATCTTTGTATATCTATAACCGTATCTGTTTCAAATTGTTCACATTTTTTGGACAGTTCGAGGATGCGTAGATGGAGTTAGTTTCCATGGTTTACTCTATTCGAGACAGAGTTTCAGTATCACCTCCCTGTTGTGATCGGATACACAATCTCACTTGCAGGACGTGTATTCTGGTCACAGTAGGGAGGTGCTGCTGAAATTCTATCTCAAATAGAAGTAGAGCATGTAAACTAACTTCATCTACGCATCCTTGGGTGGGATTATGACCTATCCTCACCTATTAGATAGTACAAACATCGTGTAGATGCAATTGATTTTTATATCACTCGCTGATATGTTAGAGGATAGACGACCGTGCGTGGATGTACACGGGACGCTCAAGTCAGGCTTCGTTGACCGATGAATGGATTGAGAAGACTGATGCTTTCCTAGAACTAGCATTTTTTAAGGTTAAAGGAGCGCCTGTCACTTGGTGTCCTTGCAGCAGATGTGCTAACATGCGTCGACAAACAAAGGTGGTAATGGTTAAACATCTTTGCAAGAATAGATTTACGGTAGATTACACCCAGTGGATCTACCATGGTGAATCCGATCGTATGAGAGACGAGGTCGTGAGACAACGTGTCGAGGATTATGATGCTGATGGCGGGGTAGGAGACATGTTAAATGACTATCATGAAGCACATTTCGCTGAAGGAGGTAGAGAGGAGGAGCCAGAGGCAACCGCAAAGGCGTATTACGACATGTTGACTGCGGCACAGAAACCCCTTCACGGTCGGATAAAAGTTTCTCAACTGGATGCCATTGGACGCATAATGGCCGTAAAGTCCCAGTTTAGCCTGAGTCGAGACGCGTTCGATATTATGTTGACAGTTTTTAGCAGCATGCTTCCTGAAAATCACATTCTGCCAAATAACATGTATAAGGCACAGAAAATCCTTCGTGCACTTAAGATGCTATATGAACAGATACATGTTTGTCCGAAGAGGTGCATCTTACTTAGGAAAAAACACGCAGAAGCAAAGTACTATGCAAGGTGTGGATCCTCTAGGTTTCTGGAGGTAGACTCTGGTGATGGTCATAAGAGACAGCTCGCGGTACCCATGAAAATCTTGCGGTACCTTCTGTTCATATCGAGGATCCAACGGCTATACATGACCGAGGAATCTGCGAAACAGATGACGTGGCATACAAATGGATGTCGATACAATTCTAAGAAGCTAGTACATCCTTTTGATAGTGAAGCATGGACCTATTTTGATGTGATTCATCGCGACAAAGCTTTAGAGGCTCAAAATGTACGTATTGCGCTGGCAACAGATGGGTTCAATCCTTATGGAATGATGGCTGCCCCATATACTTATTGGCCCGTGTTTGTCATCCCTCTCAATTTACCTCCGAGCGTCCTCTTCCAACGACAGAATATATTCTTGTCGTTGATAATTCTTGAACACCCGGGGAATAAAATGAGTGTGTTCATAGAGCCTGTGATTGATGATTTGCTCCATACTTGGGAGGAAGGGGTCTGGACGTATGACCGAGCTACAAAGAGGAACTTTAAAATTCATGTTTAGTACCACTACTCCCTGCATGACTTTTCGGCGTATTGGATATTCTGCTGTTAGTGTGTTCACGGAAAGTTCCCATGCCCAGTATGCAAGGCTACACTGCAGATGATGACAGGTGCCGCACTTCGTGCTCAAATAGATGCTCTCGAGGTCAGTGCACAAAAAGGTGGTTTTGTGGGATTTGGTGAGCAACATGCCTGGACTCAGAAGTCGAGCTTATAGAGGCTCCCCTAATTTGATGACCTTCTACTTCCACATAATATTGATGTAATGCACACTGAAAAGAATGTTGCCGAGGCTCTTTGGGTAACAATCGGACATTCCTGATAAGACAAAAGGCAAGGTTAAGGCTAGATTGGATCTGGCAATGTTATGCGATAGACCAAAGCAAAAAAAGGCGCCTCCTAGAGGTGGCAAGTCATGGAGCAAGCCTAAAGCCGAATTCGTTCTGAAGAGGCCACAAAAGAGGGAAGTATTAGAATGGTTCCAAACTTTAATGTTCCCTGATAAGTATGCATCGAATATGATGAGAGGAGTGAACTTATTTACTATGCGAATCAATGGGCTAAAGAGTCATGACTACCACATATGGCTTGAGCGGCTTCTTCTGGTGATGGTTCGAGGCTATGTCCCTGAGCACGTCTAGCTAGTGCTGGCAGAGTTGAGTAATTTTTTTCGTCAGCTTTGTGCTAAGGAGCTATCTCGGACCGTGATTGCAGACATGGAGAGAATGACACCTGTGTTGCTCTGTAAGTTGAAGATCTTTCCACCTGGCTTTTTCAATCCGATGCAGCATTTGATTTTGCACCTCCCGTACGAGGCACGAATGGGGGGCTTGTGCAGGGCCGTTGGTGCTATTCAATTGAGAGATGTCAAAAGGTTCTTTGAACTAAATGTAAACAAAAATGCAAAATTGAAGCTTCCATCGCAGAGGCATACATTCCGGAGGAGGTGTCAAACTTCACAACAAAATACTATTGTGACAACCTACCTAACATGCATAACCCAACCGCTCGTTACAATGCGAGCGAAGAGGAATCGAACCTCAGCATTTTTCGAGGGCAACTCAGAAGTGCAAGTGATGCGACCCATAAGACCTTGAAAAATGAAGAGTGACGCAATATTATGGTATATGTGTTAACCAACCTTTTCGAAGTGGAGCCGTACATGCAGGAATTTCATCATCAATTCTAGCGTGAATCAAGGGAACCTACCCCGCATGAAGCTGAGACACTTCTTAGACAGAGTGCGGGAAATGGAATGCCCGATTTCATGTCTTGGTTCAAACATAAGGTACTGTCCAATTTACCTCATACTTAGTTTGACATTACAAGTTGCTCGTATGTGTAAATAATACAACGAACTATCTTGATTTATCTCGCAGGGCCAAACCGATGCGTCTATGAGTGTCGAGTTGAGACAGGTCGCCGATGGCTGTGCCTGTAGGGTCAGGTCATTTACTGGTTATGACGTGAATGAATATCGCTTTCACACAACAAAACATGAGCATAGTCGGACCAAGCGAAGAACGACAAATACTAGAGTTTTTACGTAAGGCCTTGATGGGGTCGAGTATTATGGAAGAATTAAAGAAATATATGAACTCACGTTTCATGGTTGCAAACCTCTTAATCCTGTCATATTCAAATGCCATTGGTTTGATCCTGCAGTAGTGAGACGGAACCCTAATCTTGGGTGAGTCGAAATTCGACAATCATCCGTCTTACCAAGAGACGATGTCTATATTGTGGCTCAACAGGTCACACAAGTTTATTATCTCTTACCCGTGCCAAACCGACGACTGTCTTAAGGGTTGGGATGTTGTGTACAAGGTATCTCCACAAGGTAAATTACCGGTCCCAAACAATGAAGATTACAACACATACGACGGAGAGTTCTTTCAAGAAAATGGGCTAGAAGGTACTTTTGAGCTAGACCTAACCGAAGCGATCGGAATGGAAGTAGACAATGAAAGGGCTATCGACGAGGACACTGGGACGAGGTTCATAATGTGAAGGACTTAGAATTACTTTAGCGACATTTAGGCAATGATAGTGAAGACACCATTCCTCCTTCGAAGCTTAGGCACGATTATATTGATATTGGTGATAGTGATGATGAGACTTATGATCCAGCTAATCCTGATCATGATGATTATTTTTAATACATGTATGATCCGTACTAATAAGTAATTTTTGTTTTTTTAATACTAGTTCAATTTTTAATTTTCTTTTTTGCATCTTATTCTAAATACATTTTGTTTATCTGTGCTGATTGGTTTACTCTTTTTTATTGTAGGTGATTGGGCAAACATGGTGGACAGTTTCAGAAAGGTAAAATCGCTGTACAAAAGAGGTTCTGATGCAGCTGAGGGGTCCAGTAAGGGTCAAGGAAAGGGTGGAGGCAGAGGTTGAGGGAGAGGCAAGGCACCTGTAGCTCCACCGTCGCCTATACCTCCATCGTCGCCCGAGGAGGACGAGCTGGAAGAGGAGCACGAACAGGATGAGGAGCAGTTGGAGCAGGAGCAGGATGACGAGCAGGAGGAGCAGGAGCAGGATGACGAGCAGGAGGAGCAGGAGGAGGCGACATTGGGTTCAGCTTCCTCTGGAACGTCGGGTGTCTGGTTACGAGGTCTCTCTACCCTTTCGACTCGACCGATACCTCGTGAGAGACGCCCGCTGATTCTGCCCACTGGTGCTAGGTAAGTTATTTAATAAGTTGTCATTTATTTTTCATTTGATATGTTGAAAATCACAATAGAAACTAATGATTTATCTTAATCACTTGGGCAGAGATTGGATGCTTGTGGCTACAGGTGATCATAAACGCCATGTTAATGGCATCATTGGTCTTTTGTGTAGGCTACACTTTTCGGGCCTGGTTGCTTATGGCGGAGGGCATAAGCCGGCATACACATGAGACCACTACATCGCCTTTCCTGATGTACCAGATCAAGATGGCAGGCTCTTTCGCAACAAGGCGGAGCGGGTGACGGTTGAGCTGTGGGTAAGTATTCCTCGCACTACATTTAGTTTTTATTTGACATTGCTAAATAATGACTGGATACATCGCGTCTATATGCAGGATTTCTTCAGATGCCAGGACGGATACGAGGCAAAGGCGGCTACTGTGGCTCACAAGGCCTATGTCAAGCTCGTCAAGGACATGCATTACGAGGCTCACGTCTAGACCATTGTAACATACCATGCTACATACCTTGACACGAAGATCACTAAAACTCAAGCAAGAACCATGACGATGATCCGAAAAGAATACCTGCAGGTAAATATAAAACATTAATACTGCTTTCTTCTGAGATTTAGTACGCATAATTTGATCTTCTTATATGTCATATACTTAAATGACATATAGGTGCCTCCGTGGTGGTGCGCCCAGCATATCCAGTGTTGGGAAGAGATGATAAATAAGTGGTGCACCGTCAAGTGGGAGGAGACGCACAACGCTTGCCGGAAGCGTCGTTTGATGATGCCGGATGCACCACACCATCAAGGCAACCTAAGCCTCGACGAATACGCAGCTAGATGAGTATGCGAATTCATTTATTTATTATAACGCTCAATTCTGCATAATTTCTACTCATTTTGCTATTTTTTCGCAGTCCTCGTCACATGGTGGCCAGCCTTGCTCCCAGTTCAAGGCATAGGCTTTGGCCCACAAGGGCAAGGCGACGTCCGACGTCGAGTACAACCCGAAGGACCCGTCCTCGGCGTACAGCAATGCGACCGTCCATAGCCGCCTCAGTGAGTACATTGAGATGGCAAGAGAGATCCATGGACAAGAGTACGATCCGAGCACCCAGGACCTTGATGGAGAAGTCGTCATGAGGGTAGGAGGAGGCAAGAAGCACGGACGGTATTGGATTGGGGACAGCATATTCGACACGGCCACCACTCCCACTCTCTCTCAGATTCGAGCTAGGAGCTCGAGTTCAAGCCCGACCATACGCCCACGACCAGTCACTGCATAGTTTCGGATGGAGGCACTCTAGGTTACTTATGTTTTATTCGTCGTTCTTTGATTTTTATATACCTTTGCTTTGTATTGTAATATTGAGGTGAAATATTGTAGGCCAAGCTGGCAGAAGAGAGGAGGCTAAGGGAGGAGATAGGGGCGAGGATAGAGGCCGATCGACAGAGGCAAGAGCCCTAGCGGCAGAGAATGAAGCATATGTTTCAGTGGATACAAAGTCTTAGCGAGATGATAAGTCAACCTCTGCCACCGGAGCTAATTTCTCCTCCACCTCCTCCTGCAACTACTCTTGTGAGTATGAATGTTTTAAGTTGTTTGTTTCTACTTTAAATCTTGTCTAACATATGCAATTTTTTCTCCTTTATACAGAATCAATCGGCGGCATTGAATCATGTGTCATCGAATCAATCGTCTCATACGCCGCAGTGGCCTCGTAGTTGATCTGTATATGAAATTATTAGACTATATGTGTGAAGCAAACTAATATGATAGATGTTTATTGTATTTTGTGTGAGACTTGTTTATATAAACTGTCTGTGATGTGATTTAAGTGTTTTTTGCTATATAAATTGCCTGTGATGTGATCTATATGTTTATGGTTTATATAAACTGTCTATATGTTTATGGTTTATATAAACTATCTGTGATATGATATATGCGTGATTTAAGCTAATTTTAACATTTCAAAAGCATATTATGCCGAGTGCCTCAGGTTTTACCGAGTGTCTGAGTAAAAACACTCGACAAAAACTAAAGATTTGCCGAGAGTTTTAACTAGACACTTGGCAAAAATTAAATCTATGCTGAGTGTCACGGTTCTGGCACTCGGCAAACATTAAGTCTTTGCCGAATGCCGAAAGCTCGGCACTCGGCAAACAAAAATGTTTGCCGAGTATCGCATGCAGACATTCGGCAAACTCTTCGTCACTGTTTTTGTCTGTTCGGTCTTTTTTTTTTGCCGAGGGTTTAAAGGTCAACCGACAGAAAACATTCGACAAACGGCTCTTTGCCGTCAAAAGATAGGCTGAGTGGTCTATGTCGTGAGTGGCACTCGGCAAACACTTTGTCGAGTATTTTTGGTTTTTTACCGAGTGCTCTTGACACTCGGCAAATACGGGCATTTCGGTAGTGCATACTTGATCCAGGCCATCTCCCAACCTAGCAAAACTCATTGCACCGATGGCACGACCTGCGTAGTAATAATAGTTGTGCTGTGCTTAGGTCCAGGGAGTCGACCCATCGACCGGTACGACATAACTTGATCAATTAGCTGAGCCATACCAGGCCATCTCGGAGTAGGCACAAATCCGGTTAGGCTCGGGCCGTGCTAGCCCATCCTGGCCACTTTGCCAACTATTACATTGCTGTATGAACAACACTTCTCTGCGTTGACGAGGATATCAACTTGTTCAAGATATAGGCTGTCCCTACTTGACAGTATGCCCAATGTCAAAATGTGCTGACAAAGTCTTCCATAGAGCTCCTGCAAGAATGCAAGCACTAAACAAAGCTGTAGACTTGGGTGGCCACCAATAATTATACGTAACCATTTCGTCGGTCGAGCACGGGTTTTATATTATTTTTCTGCAGCAAATACCTGTAACTATAGTTACTTAATTGTTCATTGCATTAAAGAAACTCACGGGATCATATGCTTTCGCTCTGGTAGCATCTCCATTATTGTTCCTCTTTTATTTTGCGACTTTATTGTTCCTCATTTTAGAGCCCCCAAAATGTCAAAGTGTGCGTGTACTCGAACTCGCACGCAAAAGGGCGACATCTACTTATCGACCAATGCCAACCTCTGCTACCTACGTGTGATTCTGCCGCTTGCAGGTCCAAATCAAAAGTCGGTGTAGCTGAAACTGGAGAATGTGTCAAAATTTGAAAGTAATCGTATCCTGAGCAGTGACTATTAAGTTTTCGTGTACTATATTCGCGTTTTTAAAACATTTTGTCAACTTATGTTGGTATTAAACAAAACTCCAACCTAAAGTTAACTTCCATACTCATGCCACTGCGGATTCATCACAAGGCATCCCTCCATATCCTTCGGCATGATCATTTACATATTCACAGAGAGGCTTTTCGCAATCTTGATTGGTTCCAGTAGACTGATTTGCATGTAGGATTCTTTTTTTTTTGGTGATAATTTGTATGTCACTCCGTATTCTGAGAGAATGAGAGCGGGAATAATCTTTGAATGGACGGATGATTTGTATTGAAGTTAAGGAGCCGGTATTTATAGGAGGACAGAACATGGATCTGACTGGGATAAGTATAAAAACTAATTTAACCTACAATAACAAACCGTTTAATCCAACCATATACTCAACACATATGCTGAGAATTCGGTGTTGTATGTTGCCTCTCTCGAATACTAAAGCTACATGGTAACGGAGTTGGTGAATAGTAGCTTTGTCCACCCAATGCGCGATACGCCAAGGAATGTTGCACGTGCGTCCACTATGCACTGATAGCATCATACAGATGAAGGGCACGTCTCTGCAAATCAGCATGAATCAAAATGTACGTCCAAGGGCGAAGCTAGGAAGATTTGCCACCGGTGTCAGCCAGGTTCCTGTATATGAAGTACTAATAAAAATGTGTAGATTATAAAATAATAAAAAAATAAAATGTGCATACTAAAACAATATCATCAGCTAAAACAGCTTGTTTAATAGAAATAAGCTACTGTAGTGGCGATGGTTACGATCTTCCATCATGTGAAAGCGAACTATGACATCGTTATTCAAAATCATGGCTAGAAGTTGTCTCCATGAAGCAGTCATTCATAATCCATCACCAATGTGATTTTGCAGTACTCTATAATTTTTCATAACCAAAAAGTATCTCTTGTTGCAGTGACAATGGGAAGATAGTTCTAACTTGAGAAGCGGATAGACCATAGGGAAAACACAGTCCTCTGTTGTATTCACCATCATCCTATTAAGCTCAGAAATAGTCTTCAAGTTGGGAAATTAAACAACATGGGTTACTACACCACGGTTAAGCTTTACCAACCCTTATTAGCCTCGGGCAATCGGTCGGTAAAACTTAACAACCAACAATATGTCAGTAATAGTTTTTTTAGTGACAGATAATCGATCGGTAATTCTATTTGATCTGCGAGGGATGATGAGTCGGTAAAATTTTACTGATGTCATTTACACTAACCGAAGCTATGTGCTGGGAAAGATCTATTCCGACTGACTTTGTTGCTGAAGCCGCCTTTAACAAGTGATGGTGAGCTGCTAATAGTGAACCGTGGTGTTGTTGGTAAGTAGATCATAATTCACAACATTGAAATGATCATTGAACTCTATGAGCTGCAAGTCAATAATTGAGTACAATCAAATCATATCTATAGTGTTCCTAGTTGGTGCAGTTTGAATAACGAGCAACAATATGGTTGGTGTTTGATGCATTGCTATCTCTTCTGGTCCTTGCAACAGTATCATCATTGTCACCTCTCGGCTGCTGGAGATTTCTTTTTCAAGAATCATTCTATGGTACTTTGATTTAATCTGCCTGTTAAATTAGCTGAACAATATAGAATACACAAAATGTGTAGACATATATAAGAGGCCAATTTCGCCACTAGAATCTAGGTCCAAACAAGTCCTATAAGGAAGAAACTTGTACCTGTTTGGAAACCGGAGGACCTTTGAACACAGACGGCTGGATCCATTAAAGACCAGGCAGGCAGTGCAACAATGTTCTTGGGAGCAGAGGCCAAGGCTTCGAGGTTCTAGAACTGTAACCAGGGACAATGAATGAAGTCTTTTGTCTCCCGTTAGTCCCTTAGTTACAACTTACAACCCAGATGATACCCTTGGCAGACTTGGCGAGGTCAACTCTGAGAAGCCATTGGGTTTACATCAGCTAAACTAAAATAAAATGACGAGACAAGACTGGACTGAGCCTAGTCATTTTATTTTACTTCCACTTGGATCGATGGTCCCTCGATACCTTGTGGTATGTAGCACCGTGTAGTGCTCATCCATGTGATGTGACCAGTAAATTAAGGCACATGATGTTTTTTTTTCGATTTTATCTGCAGTATTACTTCATTGGAGTATAGTGTGTTATAACTAACTAACAATGCACTTAGCTATGGCAGCTAAGAAACCTCTCCTACAATGACCATTGACTCCCCGCTGTTTTGGTGCTGTATATAGCTGGTTAGTTAGACCGGGCTAAATGAACCATGACCCAGCAGTTTTGGTCCGACCCAAGACTAAACTAGCACAAAGGTCAAGTGGGCCAGACTAGCTCGAGGGATGACACTGCCTAGGCCTAGCCACAAGACCAGTGGGCTGGCCCAAGCACGTCTCCTGTTAGTCCAGCTCATTCAGGCCCGATGCTAAGCCTGTATGGCTTGGGAAACCAAGCATGGCGATGGCCCGTGATGTTTTTAGCTAACATTTGAAGTTAAATTTTATGTACTTTGTCTTATTTATGTTTCTAGTTTAAGACTTTAGATCAATTTTCAGTAAAAGTTCAAAAAAAAGATTTTTTTCTCTTCTGTGCTTGGAGCTGGCCCGATCTAGCACAACCCGATGGGCCGACGCCATGACCTTTGTAAAAGCAGTTGTGCCATATTTGGGCCTAGGAGCTGGTCCATGGGCCAACATGACACAGCACGATAAACTAGCCGGGTCACTCCGGAGTAGGCACGCCCAGTGAGGCTCGGGCTATGCTGGCCCATTTGCCAGCTATAGCCTATAGTGCTGTATGAACCACGCTGCTCTGAGTTGACAAGGATATCAACTTGTTCAAGATATAGGCTGCTTGACAATATGCCCAATATAAAATGTGCTGACAATGTCTTTCATAGAGCTCCTAGAAGAATGCAAGCAGTAAACAATGCTCTGGGCTGGTGTGGCCACCAATAATTATCCGTAACCACTTCTTCCGTCGAGTGCGGGGTTTTATAGTTTTTTTCTGCAGCAAATACCTGTAACTATCGTTACTTAATTGTTCATTACATTGAATAAACTCATTGGATCTCCATTATTGTTGCTTATTTTAGAGCCCAAATGTCAAATGGAAGCTGCACGGCAGCGAAGCAAGAGATTTGCTTGTGCGAATGAGAATAAAGAGTTTATTGTTGTATCCAAACACTTTGAGTTAATTTCTTTGATCATTCGTTTATACTCCATTCGTTCTCATATTGCTGTCACCATTAATTTCTAATATCAACTTTAATCATTAATTTTATTTTAAAAATTAATTCAAAGCTACTTACATATGGATATATTTTCAATTTCGGTAAAATAATAATGACACCAAGATGATTACTAGAAGTTGGAGGGTATATTTCTGAAGGGGAAATTGTGTTTCTACCCCTACTTTGAATATCAATTGTGTTTTACCCTTATTTTTTAGAGTTTCTGATTTTGCCTCTAGTTTTTAAAACAACTTAACGATGTTAAATATAAAATTTACAAGACAAAATACCATTCATTTACCTCTATGTTTTTTGAGATTATAAATTTACCCTATGTTGCATGAACACTGACAATATTTTGATATAATACTTAATACTTCCTCTGGTTTTAAAATATTGACATCTTTGACTTTTAACATCAACTTTGACCATTCGTCTTATTCAAAAAATTTGTTGAAATGTGTAAAATTTTATTATTATTTGATTCATCATTAGTGGAATTTAAATCAAAACTAATAATTTTACATATTGGAACAAATTTTTTGAATAAGACGAATGGTCAAAGTTGATGTTAAAAGTCAATGGTGTCAATATTTTAAAATCGGAGGCAGTAGTATTTTGTCAATATTTGGACTATTTTGGCATATTTGATAAATTCCAATATAATTTATATAAAAATTGAGTTATGGATGAGAACAGAAGGAGGGATACAATGATCATTTGCTATTTTATTTAATTTTGTCTTATTTTGTTTAATTATTTTTTTTGGTACTGAAGCTAACAGTGTTAAAAGTAGGGGTAAATGAATTGTTTGTTTTCAAATACTATGGGTAAAATCACAAACCCTAAAAAATAGGGTAAAATTACAATTGAGCTCTAAAGTATGGGTAAAAACACAATTGTCCTATTTCTGAAACAGCAAAATTGTAAAACCATGATTCCAATTAACCCAGAAAAAACTAGATGAGTGTTTGGAGACTGGTTTGCAAAAACTGCTATTCTAGTTTTTCCTTCTATCGGAATCGTAAACTGAGGGTATCCACGATTTCAGCTCAATCAACAAGCCCAACCATGAAGAACAACCCATCGTATAGTAGGCCGCGAATCAACTCTACCAGACCAAGCCCCATCCAACCCCCAAGGGTCGAGCACCACGTCATCTGCCCAATTCAAAGGTCGAGCAACCACCTAACCTAGGCAACCACTTTCGATGACCAACCCCAACATTATGGAAGATTCTTGACATTGTGCAGCAGGCACTGTCTGCTGGGCAATGAATGAAAAGCTGGCTCTATGTTTCAACGCTGGACAAAGGATGAAGACGAAGACAACGCAAAGATGACTTGACGCTCAAATGCCATTAGAGAATAAACTTCGAGATGCTCACGACCTCACCTGTCAGGGCGTCATTCGTTTCGTAGGCTCCAAACCATATAACCCTGGCCTGGTTCCTACATAAGGCCACACCAGGGATTCTTAGACAAAGAGAAATAGACATACACTCGATCCCAATTAGTTCGTTAGGATCGTGAGATTTGAGCGAGCTCCACTAGTCTTTCACATTTCACACCTTAGGATTCTTGCTCCGACAAAAACTCCATCATCATTGTAACTTATTTTGAAGCATAGACGATATACCCCGACCCCTGAATGTAAGTTATTAAATCTCTGTGATGACCCGAATCAGGCAAAATCTCTTGAGTCACTCATAAATTAGGACACATCAACCAGGAGCGAGCACGAATCCCTCTTCGACTCACAAATTATACCGTGCCGATGATACGAAATGTCGACATCTTTGAAAGGATCAAGGTCACCGAGAAGAGAGTTGAATCGGTGGATTTATAGTATTTAATTTGCTACAAACTTGAACTATAAGACTCAAACCACAACAAGTGCAACCTACACAATTCTAAGTAGGTCAAGACCCCTAACAATGCTAGTGATGAAAACAAAGCAACAAAGCACTAGCCCGATAGCAACCAAAAGGAATCGTAAAGCAACCTAAGACTCTACTCAACAGTATAAAATGCGAAAAGTTAAGAGAGGGAGTCAAGAGAATGCTCAGCGATTTTTTTTAGTCTCAAAAGGTAGACGCCTTCCCTTAATCCTCGGTGAACCACTCCCATCGAAGTCTTGGTTTCTACTGCTATTTTTGAAACGATGCTTCCAAGGATATGCTTCACTTCCCGGAGTGAAATCACCGGTGACCAAGCTGTTGCACACAATACCCTCATGCTAGAGCAAACCTCTAAGGCTTCGAGAGCTCCATCTTGGTGTCTCTTTCAAGCAGAGGACCCAAAACCACTCACAAACTTGGCGTCGTCTTTCATAATCTCCTCAGAAGCTTGAACACTAACTCCTAGCCGATTTAGGCTGTCAAAACCAAGAGTAATAGGAAAAGATCACTCCTCTCAAAGCCCCACAAGCTCTAAAAGTTATATGAATGCTCCTATCACTCTTCTACTAGCACCAAAGATCTTCAGTCTTATCTTGTGCTCTCTTCTTTGCGTCCCTTTGGTATCTCACAAGTTTGCTTTAGCAATTCAGACCTCATGCACACTGCAAAATGTCCCCTCCACAGTTTAAATAGGCTCAAGCCCAGAAACAACCGTTGAAACATGATGTCATAAAGCTGACTGCTTTTGCCAGGACTGTCCGACGCACCATCGGACTGTCCGGTGACTTTGTCTTCTCGTAGACTAAGGAAACACCCTCTCTGGAATCTATTTCATATCACACCAGACTGTCCGGTGACTCACTTTTGGACTTCTAGAGACACCTCTTCTTTACTTCATCTTTTGGCTCATCGGACTATCTGCTCATTGCACCACCGTATTGTTTGGTGACTTCTTCTTTTTGACTCCAGAGAGCACCTCTCTTTGGACTGGCTTCTCTTGGCTCACCGAACTGTTCGGTGGCCTTACCAGACTATCCGACTCATCTTCTTCTGCCTTTGTCTTCGACTTGACTTGGGCTTCACTTACTTTGTTTTATCTGCCACCTATATCTGCCACCTATAGTGCTTTCTAAGGTAACTAAGAGTATTCATACCCTCTAACATTTGTATGACACGAGACAAATGACTTAAGCCCCCTTAATAGTACTGACGGTCCTATGTACTCCCTAGCTAATCGTGGGTCCACCGAAGCCTGGAAACCCTCTTCTTGAGATTATCCTTGTCATCCATCAAGAAAACACATCATGATGTAAAGATTTAGCGGGGTGGTATCTATAATCATAACCATTACCTATGGTGTTTATTCAATCCTCAAAATCAATTCAAACTTTTCAGGGGACTTCAAAGGTCATGAAGCTTACAACCTTCTAATGACATGTTTGTTTTTTTTAAAAAAAAGTAGAAAAAGTTGTTAGATCCTATGTGGCTGTTGCCTATAACACCCTACATTAAAAGTACACTTACCGCCTAGCTCCCACATGGAGTGGGTTCGCGTATTCATGCATAGCACCCTTTTTACACTCTCAACCTCGTTTCTTATAAAAGGGTTAACTTAGAGGTGCTCTTATAAAAGGGTTAACTTAGAGGTGCTATGGTTGAAACAACAGGGTTAGAAGCTGGTCTTCACCTTACTAAACAAACAAGTTGGGAGTAATCCCATCTCTCCACTCTACTTCACTTCAATTATGGGCCATTAAGGCATAAATCATACTCTACAACTACAGCTACAAGTTTGAGCTAAGGTGTTACTGTGGCATACCATGTCAGCAGTGGGAACGCCACACGTCAATTTCAATTTTAGATTCGAAATTTAAAATTGTTTTTCTCTTAAACTATAACTTTGATCCGGTTGTATCATCATGTTTATTAAAATTAATAGAGCAAAACAAGATATTGCATATATATGTTCTTCAATTTTGGATTGTATTAAGATTAGACGTGAAAATTTTATGTATACCATGTGAATATATTTTGGTATTTTAAATTTTAAAATTCTAAACATAAATTTTTTTAATTATTCTATTGAACTAACAAAATGACATTTCATACATTTGAATTGCGTTAAGTTCATCTTTATTAAAATAGACATAAAAATGTGAAATATATTCCAATTATATTAAAATAGATTTTTTGTATGTTTCTATGGCGCTAGCAAAATGGCATTTTCAATATTTGGATTGCATTATACCCATGTATTAAACTTTAAAATATAATGTAAAAATATACCTTGGTATGATTTTTATTTCATTAATTCTAAGAAATACAATGGTTCAAACGGATATAAAAACAGAGTTATAGTTTGAGAGAAAGCCGACTTTAAGTTCAGAATTAAAATTGGAGCTGACATGGTGTGCCACGTTGGGTTACGAATGAAATTGAGCCCTATAACCAAAGTTTAGAGATTAAATTTGGACACTTTGATAGTTAAAATTGAGCTTTTGATCATAGTTTAGGAATTAAAATGAGTATTATGCCTTATCTTTTAGCGTTTAATTGGGAGAGAGTGTTGCTACTCTTTGAATGAAAAATTCATGTTAATGGATAGGTTACAACATCATCAAAGAGGAGATGAAAAATTAAGGGGGATGCGGAATTAAAAATAAGTCTGATGGCAATTATCTCGGATTGTTGGAGGGCAACATATCCTTTGCTAGCCATAAACTGATTAATGCTGCGGTGGTGTGGTGGAGCAGGTTACAAGTTTTTATAAACTGGGAGGAAAACTAGCTTGTTTGAAGGTCCATTAGTTTATAGGAAAAAGTCCATTTTACTCCCAAAACAATTCATTTTGTCTGTTTAATCAACTAACCAAAATCTTGACTTACTTTACTCCCTCAAACTATTTAAATTGGTGCAGTTTATTCCCTTATGCAATTTATTTTTTCATTTATCTTTGTACAATTTGTATTTGAAGCTTAAATTTTGCATGGTGGTAGAGGATGCCATTCCCTATGTTGAAAAATTAAATTAATTTTATTTTTTCAAAATAATATTGTAGTTTAAAAGAATCTAATAGTATCTTAACAACCTGCTTATAAAAATACATATTAGTATCAAAAAAAAATTATAACATATTTTGTTAACATTGAGGCTATTATTATTTATGTTTGTACAAAATTTGAATTTCAAATTAAAATTTTACAAAGAGAAAAAAAAATATAGATTGCATGAGGGAGTAAATTATAACAATTTGAATGGTTTGAGGGAGTAAAGTGAACCAAGGTTTTGTTTACAGGGTTAAACAGATAAAGTGAATTGTTTGAGGAGTAAAATAAACTTTTTTCTTTATAAAAACAGAAGGTTACATGGTTTGTGGCTTTGTCAGGTACACTGCTCAAATTGATTTTATCTTGGGATGTTGCAAATTATAGTATTTGCCTACTGACACCGCACATGATTAAAAAATCATTTTTTCAATCAGAGAGGCGAGAGAGAGGGTAGCGAAAAAATGACTGATATACCCACTCTCTCTTTTGCATGCCCATTCTCCTCAAGCTCATAGCAGTGCATGAAGCACCAGTGCGCCCTAGTCAGAGACTCACATCCTCTGCACTGACGTTGTCATGCAGCGGAGCTACAGTGCTCAACAGTGAGAATGAATCTGACCCGTTAGATTGAAAATAAACGGATGAGATTGACTGGTACACTAAAATTGCGTACAGTAAAATTCTCGTATGGACTGAGATTTGTACAACCGTAGCTACAGTAAAATAAACACTGTTTCTCTCATGCTACATCGCTTCTATTACGGGAGAGAATTGGATCCCCTAGCCAGGCGTGAGTTCAGGCGTGTGGTGGCAGTGGCGCCAGCTCCTGTTGCTAAAAGAAGGTCATATTGATCATTTCACACCGCCCTCTCTCGTTCCTATCTATCTGAAAATTATTTTTTAATCGTGCACGGTGTCCAGTGGACAAATACATCAATTCGTGATGTCTCCGAGAAAAAATCAATCCAAATGGTGTGTGACAAATAAAATTACTCACAAACAGTATCCTGTATACAAATTACCGTTAGTATAAACTAGGCGGATGAACTTGGAGAAGGGCTCGAACATACGCTCATACGGAGTATATATTTACTGAAAATGGATGCTCTTTTTTAATACCGAGTTCACGACGAGATGCCAATTTTTGGGCTTAATTTCGAAAATCAAACACAGTTGCTTGCCGCAGTTAGGCAGATAGATAACATATCGTTTTCTACATGGAATTTTGGCTTCACAGAAGTAATAATTAAGTTTAAATACAATGAGAAAAATGTCATATGAGACCTGATGGCCTCCTAAAATTATTTTGTCACAGAACGACCCTTGTGTATACGGTTACATAACACGGGGATAAATACTCGCGGCATGCGCATAGGTATACGTTGCACGTTCGCGTGTCGTGGTTCATTTGAAGCGCAGGTACATGTTGACCTTGAGCACGGCGTTCATCTCGGTGGCGTTGTGCGCCTGCGTCGTTATCAGGCCATACCCGGTGACGCCGCGGAACGCGCCGGTGCCGCCGACGACGGGGAGCTCCCTGACCTTGGCCGGGATGAGGTCCCTGGACACCACCGCGATGGTGCTGCCGTTGTGCGAGCCCGCGGTGAACACCACGTTGAAGCAGAACATCAGTGCCAGCTCTGTCTGGGAAGCGAAGATGTAGAAGCCCTGCGCGCGGCCGATGGCGGGGGACTCCCAGTCAGGCCCCTCGGTCACCTTGTCGTCGACGGCGTACATGTCGCCGAACCGGGTCCGGGGATAGCCCGGCAGCGCGGTGGTTCCCGTGGTCATGCGCTCCACCGTCGCCGGCCGACCCGGGGAGGCTGTCACGATGTCGTGGATGAAGAACGTCGGGTGCGGCGTGGTGGTCTTCGGCTTGGCGGCGGCAACGGTGACGCCGAGTGCCGCCAGGGAGATGAGTACTTCCAGCCGGAGCAGCATGGCGTGCTCGCTGTTGATGTTAGAATCCGCTTACTGTGTCATGTTACCGTCATGGTTTCTTTTAACAGACTAGAGCTTGACCGATTTATTTTTCAGTTGAAAATCTAGTTAGCTCGAGTGGGCACGTTCTCGCCAGAGCGGGTCAGTTGAAAACAGAATTAAATTAAAACTCTTTCACAAATCTGTCAGCAGCACCCTTCCGAGATTGCGCTACTACTTCTAATAAAGAAACGTTTTTCAAAACCAGAATCATACTTCCTAATATTTCTAGGAGACAATAGGTAGTTGATATTGGGGCCTGTTGATAAAGTAAAGAAATACGACTTATAGATTACTACTACATGCTTAGCACAGCAAAGATGAAAAAGAAAAGAAAGGAAGACTATATATACTAGCCGACGTTGCCGTCCTGCTTGCCGAGAGCGTGAGGCTTTGCCTGCCGTTGCGGCATTGCCTGCGGAGACGCTGAACAGGCCATATTCGCGCCCTGGGGTGTCGGAGAGCGAAGCGCTGCCGCTTGCCGGCCGGGGACAAGGATGGGAACTCACGGAGCACGAGCGGAAATGGAATGCGCTACGGCAGCCAGGGCGGAGTGGAAGATGAAGAGAGCGACGACGGCGGGGTCGGCACCGGCACCCGCACCGGCGGACGCTGCTTGCTGAAGTGGCGGCGGTGGAGCCTGGAGGCAGGGCTCAGAGACGGTGGCACCGTGGCAGAGATTGGGATTGGGATGGTGACGGAGTCCAACGTCTGGGATTTCCTTATGAGCACCGCGGGCCGGGGCTGGGCCCAGGGCTGCGAGCGGGGAGAGTTGTTCCCGTCGCGTTTGGGCCCAAGCTGGCTGGGCCCTTTTTTTTGTCAGACCCACTGCTACGGCCCACCAGGTTTACTTTTTTATTTTTGTTTTTTATATCCTGTACAACCGGCCTCAGTCTTTTCATTTTCCATTTTTTTTTCTCCTTTTTAAATACTTCTTAATTTTTATTTTCACCTTTCTAAACTTTATTTTATTTATTTTTTATATCCCTTTTTAATTTGTTTTTATTTTCCCATTTTACTGTGCCCATGCATTCATCCATTGCTTGAAATAATATTTATGAAAATTTATTTTTTACTATTAAATTGATTTATTACTTGAACAAATAACCCATGCTGCTGGAACTATTTATTATAACCGTTAGAAGAATTGAATCTTATTACTAGAACTATTTATTATAACTACTAGAACAATTGGGTCTTATTGTTGGAACATATTAATAAAAAATATTTTATTACTACACTAATTTTAGTACTGGAACAATAAACTTTTAGTGGTGAAACAATTTATTATCACTGTTAAAACAAATGAATCTTATTGTAGAAACATTCGATTCATTTGTTCCAACAGTGATAATAATACTATGGATTAAGTAAAATCGGTTCTAAAAACTCATGCCCGAACTCCAACCAGTCCAACAGCGCTGCTGCCCCATTAACTATTCTGGTGGGAGCAGCCCAATAGTGACGCCGGGACACGGTAGAAACAGGTGAATTCGGCCCAAAAAACAAAATAGCCTCTCTGGAGAGGTGGTCGGAGCTGGCCCACGTAACAGTCCTAATCTGAGTCCTATGCCCACCAGTCTAGGCGCTGTTACCCACCTGACGCGTACGTCGTGGTTTGTAGGTTTTCTTTGTTAGTGGAGCGAACTATTGATAATAGGCTGCAATACTTAAATTTCGTTTAACATTTTAAATTTGAAATGAATTTTTCCCAAACCGAAACTAATACCATCATATTCCTTATAATTAATTAAAAATAAGGTCCCATATGAATATAATTTTTAAATTTTTAAATTATTTTAAAAAAAATCATCCCACATAAATATATTTTATAAAATAAATTGAATTTTTTAAATTTTTTAACATTTTGTCTCAATGAATTAATTCAATTGTTCTTGAAGTGAAAATACTTGTTCTAGCGGTAAACGTTAATTATTCCAGTAGTAAAATTAAATGTTCAACTAGTAAAACTAAATTATCCTAAATATTTTGATGAAAGAAATGCAACCCCTATCTCTCACATTTCTAGTGAGAAAGCATCACAAGAATCATGGATTCATGGAGTATGACGAGGAATGGAGGGAACACGGAACTAAGCAAGATCTCAGTACGAACAAGGAATAATACAATAAAGATGGCCAACCAAAAAAAAGAAAAGAAAATGGAGCATACCTATTGGTTGGACTTTATCCAATG
>BCLH01000513.1:0-10316 GCA_001602315.1 Zoysia pacifica | reverse complement strand
CATGGCACACAACAGTACAGAAGAAAGGAACTGCTAGGCTGTTGTCCACCGACGTAACAAAAACTCTGCGCTGAAGGGGATATCACATGTTCAAGGTAGAGGCGAAGTCATGTAATTAACTGAACATCTCAACTTGACTGACAGATGATGAAAGGAAGAGACTTGCTGTACCTTTTAGGAAACCGTAGTAGCTAGAACATGTTTGAATAAGTCCATGAGCTAGCTAACTATAGAAGGTAGAGGTGATTAGCACCATTTATGGCATGGCCCAGGGAGTTAGGATGGCAGCTACCGATCACGAGCATGCCTTGATTAGCTGAGTAATTTCCTACCATGTATTTTATTCTGTACTTTGCTTAAATATAGAGATAACAATCACAGAAAAGCTGTCACTTTGCAGCATCAAATTTCATCGTGTCCACTTCGTGTTCGTATGTGTATTGTCATCCTCGTTCGGAGTTCTGACAGAACACAGACGGTTCGATCCATCAAAGATCAAGCAGTGTAACAGTGTTCTTGGACGCAGCTCGAAAGCCTTGGACCTCGATCGCTTTGGGAGCAGAGTTCAAGGCTTCGAGGTTCCAGATCTGTAATCAGGAACAATGAATGAAGTCTCTGGTCTCCGGTTTAGGTTAGTTCCTTAGTTACAACTTACAACCGGTGATGATATCCTTGGAAGACTTGGTTAGGTCAACTCTGAGAAGCCATTGGGTTTGCATCAGTTGAACTATAATAAAATGACGGGACGAGACTGGACTGATCCTAGTCATTTTATTTTACCTCCCCTTGGATGTGGCCCCTCAATCGATACCTTGTACCTAGCTAGTAGCGCTCGTCCATGTGACCAGTAAATTTATAAGGCACATGATGTTTTCTTCGATTTTTATCTGAGCAAGTCTACTTCGTTAGCGTATAGTAACCGTGCATTTAGCTATGGCAGCTAAGCGTGGTCGGATACTCGTTCCAAAATATAAATATTTTTAAATTTAATTAAAGTTAAATTTTTGTCACTTTGACTATGAATAATATTTTATCATATAAAAAAATATATATTTGAATTCATCATGAAATAAACTTTTGTAAAAATATATTTTTATATTAAAAATTATATAATTTTTTAGATATTATTAAGTAAAAGTTAAAAAAATTTAGCTATATCTAAATCTAGAAATGTTTATATTTTAGAACGGAGATAGTATCTCATCTACAGCAACCATTGACTTTCTGCTGCTCTGGTACTGTATATAGCTGACTATCTAGGTTGAGCTAAATGGACTATCAAACCCGATCATTTTGATCCGGCCTAAGCATGGTCCAGGACAAAGGCTAGATGGGCTATGCCGGCTCGAGGCAGTATCGTGCCTAAGCCAAGCCATAAGACCGTTGGGTCAGCCTAAGCACGATCTGATTAGGCGGGCTCGGTCATGCTCGTGTAGCTCATTAAACCTAGCACTTCCGTGATGCTTTTAGCTGACATTTTGAGCTAAATTACATGTAATTAGACCTATTTATATTTAAAATTTAAGATTATAGATCAGTTTTAAATAAAATTTCGAAAATAAAGTTTTTTTTCTCTTCCATACGTGCTTCTGGCAGGCCCAACCTGGCAAAACTCATTGCACCGATGGCACGACCTGCGTAATAATAGTTGTGCTGTGCTTAGGTCTAGGGAGTCGACCCATCGACCGGTACGACATAACTTAATCAATTAGCTGCGCCATACCGGGCCATCTCGGAGTAGGCACAAATCCGGTTAGGCTCGGGCCGTGCTAGCCCATCCTGGCCTCTTTGCAACCTATTACATTGCTGTATTATAACATTCCGTAAATTTCTAATTATTAAACTGGTGAAATTTCTCAATTTTGTTCCGATTAAATTATCTGTCTCAATTTTTGTTCCGTTCAAAAATCAGTTGTTCCGAACTTCGTTCCGTCCAAATTCAAAATATGTTTATTTAAATTGTTCCGGTGCCAAAATAATTTAGTCAGCGTATTTTACGATTAGAGCTAAAATTATTTTTGAAATCTCTTAATTAATTTTTCTGATCCCTAAATATCTTTTCTAAATTGTTTCTTTTTCTAACCTTAGTTTATCTCTCAATTTTAATTAATTTTTTCAGATTAATCCCTAATCCCTCTTATAAAACCTCCTCTCATTCTAATCCCCTTTTCTCTCCACACGTCGCTCCTCTCCTGCTCCACCTCGTTTCCGCCGCCAGTCGCGCTGGGTCGCCGCGTGCGCCGTCGACTCCTGTCCTCGATCTGCTAGCCGCTGTCTCGGACTTCGATCTGCGCGCCGCGAGACGCCGCCCCGACCGCGCGCCTGTCACCCGACCCTGCCACTTGGAGTTCAGCACCGCTTCGTCTGCTGGTGTCTACGCCGAGCCGCCCGCGTGGAAGCCAGCGTTGCCTCGATCCATCGGTCCAAGCAGCCGTCCCCGTGCGTCAACGTCCTGCCTAGATCCCCGCGTGAAGACCCGTCGACGTCCTGCCTCGAAGCCGGTCACCGCACGCCGTCTCCTGCCCACCTCCAGTACCTGCGTCCTGCCCCGTCGCGACCGCTGGACTCGGTGCGATCTCTGCCTCGATCTCCGAGCCGCTCCGTGAAGCCGCGTCTCAGCCGAGTCTTTCGCGCCTGTCGCCACTCCCGAGCCGCCATCAGCGCTGATTCTTTGATTTTTCCGTGCTGAGTTCTCTGATTCTCCGTCTCTGATTTCCAGTGCTGGTGAGAATAATTTCCCCTCTCTTCAATTCCTTTTTCCTTTCCGATTAATTGTTAGATTAATTGCTAATTGATTCAGCGATTAATCTAATTCCTTGCGATCCCGATCGTCTACAATTTTCGAGAAACTCCGTATGATCTTCGAGTATTCTCAAAATTGTTTCGTTAATTTGTCTCGTCGCGATTGTCGTGTAGGGTTATTCCGAGAACGTTTTGCACACGTTTAGCTGAGTAGTTTCAAGTTAGATTTAATTTTCGGTTTTAATTTATCGCATAATTAGTGTCTAATTCCGTGTTCGTTTTGTGATTAGCTGCTAATCTCGAGGAGAAGTTCCGCGAGCCAGCTCAGTTCGACGATCCGAATCTCGACTACAATCTCGATTTACCAGGCAAGCCGCGTTCTTTGATCACTTTGTATCCAGTATTTTAAACTGCATGTTTTGTTTGCTACCCTAAATTGCATACCAACTATTTTAAAATATGCTAGCAACATTTCTAAGCGATGCCTATTTACTGTTCCACAAATATGAACCCTAGGATTGCTTTAGAATATTTATTTTATTTTATTTTTATGCTTAGCCCTGCTTAGTCGTATTTATTTTTATCTCACACCTATCACTATAAAATAGAATTTGTGTTAAATGCTTGTGAACTGTGATTCAAATGTGTGAGTTTTGCAAATAACTATACAAAACTATTTAGTGAGGGTAGGTTGGAGTATGAGGAGTTGGGGGACTTTTGAGAAGTCCCTGTGGGCGTACCTGTTGCGGGTACAACGGGAAGATCCGGGCTGGGATCTTTCCGTGAGACTTATTGTTGGCGTTGAGGTTGAAGATGGTGCCTGCCTCGGCAATTAAGGACCGAGTCCTTCGAGCTTTGTACGCTCAGTTGACAACCATGCACACCATGTTATCCTGTATGGGCAGTTGGCTTGATCTTGAAGCTTGCTGAGATTGGTTGTTTACCCGTAGATTTGCGGTGTTGTGTTAGTGTGGTGTAGAGCAGACTCCCCACATGATATTGAGATACCCCATCTGATCAGTGGTAGGCTCTTCACAGCTCCAGGACCCGATTGCGTAGGCTTTTGAGATCTCTATCCTAGAGGACGGATGACGCTAGTTAAAGCTTGTGGACGGGTCTTGTGTGTTCGTCAGAACTACGACGGTAGTTCCTGATGACGCTTCTTGTGGGTCCAGATGCATAACCTCTGTAGAGTTTTAGTCGATGCGCATTGCCATGTACTTTTGAAAGGACACCTCCCGAGTTGTGCTCCTCGTTGAGTAGTTTTGTTTTTCTTCCTCCTCTCTTTTTTTAAAATGTTTTGGACTCCAGCATTTGAGCTGTGGCCGTCTGTGAAGTTTACACTGGCATATAAAATGAACCCCCGTCTGAGATAACAGAGATCTCTGCGGGGCAAGAAAATAAAATTTGACCGTCTTAAAATAAAACTTTCTTGCATCCTTTAAGTAAAATAAAATGTTTTAAACTTGCATTTAGCACTTGAGCCATGCCTTTACCCTTGAAACCAATTGCATGCATACATTATTGTTAGGTAGTACGCGGTTTGCTGAGTATTCGTACTCACAGCTTTCTAATTTGTTGTTTTCAGAGGATACTCTTAGCTTCGACTTTGACTACGTCTTTGACGGTCCGTGACGTCCGCTCCTGCGCTCAAGCTAGCCTGTGTGGAGGAGGTTCGCTACTGCTACCATGATGATGTTTCCGCTGTCGCTCTTAATAGATTCTCGATAGTGATATATCTGCTCTGAGATGTTTCTGGCCTGCGTGCCGATGGACCCTTTTGAAGGATTTTATTTGAATAATTTCACTTTGACCTGCTATTTTTCTATTCTCATTTCTTGTTTAATATTTTTGTTATAGTTTCTTGATTGATCACTTGTGATGTCGTGCTTTTCAAACTCTTGGGATTGGCAAAGTCACGGAAGATCGAGACTTATCGAAAGGTAAAAAAACCCGGTCGTTACAGGTGGTATCAGAGCCATACTAGATCGTAGAAGCGAAACCGTAGAACTGGACGTAATTAAGGATTATTTTTAGATTTTCTAATCTACTAACAAATCTTCATCGTGAAAGTTGTTTTCTTAAATCTCGTTGTTGGCTTAGTGGAAGTCTTATTTGCTTAGAATAGTGCTTGTTTAGTTATCTTCGTTCTGATCTGCTGGCTTTCTATCTTCTTCAGTAATACTGTTTCTGCTAATGCTATCTTTCTAATCAGAATTGTTTTTCTGCAACAGATGGCTCTGAGGAGGTCTGGACGTCTTCACGCTTGTTTTGAGGAGGCCGCTCTGGAGGACTCTAAGGTACTGCCACCCGCTGGGCGTGGTCGTGGTGTTGTCCCCAGAGGTTGTGGTCGCGGCTATGCAGGCCGTGTACCAGTGCCACCTGCGGCTGACGCGTCTGGCGTTGGACGAGAGCATGGCCGTGGGTGTGGCTGTGCTGGAGCCCCTCCTCTTCAGGCTGGAGGTCAGGGCAGAGGAGTTGCCATAGACCCTGGGTTCTAGTCTGCTGGTGTTGCCGCGCCTGGTGAGGAGCTTCTAGCTGCTCCGAACCTGGCGGAGGTGATGGCCCGACAGACGCTTTTGCTTGAGCGTATCGTCGAGCAGTCACAGCAGTAGCCTCGTGGTTGTGCTCCTGCTTTTGATGCAGCACCGTACCACCAGTCAGTCGATTCTCGCATGACGATGTTTCTGAGCATGCGCCCACCCACTTTTGACCGTACAGTTGATCCTTTGGATGCTGACGATTGGCTCAGGGATATCGAGAAGAAGCTGGAGCTGATTCAGTGTGACGACCAGGAGGCACTTCGTCTGGCAGCACACCAGTTGACAGGTGCAGCTAGTGCTTGGTGGGACACTCTATACGCCACACTTGACGAGCCTGAGCAGTTCACCTAGGACGACTTCGTCATCGCTTTCTGTGGTTTCCACATCCCACAGGGAGCCATAGAGGCGAAGGCAGAGGAGTTTCGTACTCTTCGTCAATGGGGTATGTCTGTCACCGAGTACGCCAACCGCTTTACTCAGCTGAGCCGTTTTGCACCTGAGGAGGTCTCGACTGAGCGTCGTAAGATGTACTGGTTTCGGAAGGGCCTACGTCTTGAGATGCTCTCGTACTTGGACGGAGGTGTTCAGAGTAGCCTTCGTGAGCTGATTGACAGATGCCTAGCTTTGGAGATGTCACTTCAGAAGCTCGACCGGTCCAGGGATGCTAAGAGGAGAGCTCTTGGTCAGGGACCCAGTCGTGAGGCTTCGCAGCGTCAGCGTTTCAGTGGTTCTTTCCAGCAGGGATCGGGACAGCCCACCTTCGCCTGATCCACTGCTCCTGCTCTAGCTTCAGTCCAGCAGCAGAGTTCTCAGAGCCAAAAAGGTGTCTTTCAGCAGCAGCAGTCCTCTTTTCGTCCGACAGGGGGTCAGCCCTCGATTCGCTGCTTCGAGTGTGGCCAGGTGGGTCACAAGGCGTTTCAGTGTTCGAGGCGCCAGCAGCAAGGGCTTGGGGGAGGTGGTGTTTAGTTTGTCACTCCCACTAGGCCACCTCACCAGTCAGGAGGACGAGGAGTACGTTCAGCAGGCCATGGCGCTACTCAGCCGAGCGTCACGCGCAGCCGCCTGAACCACATCTCAGTGGAGGAGGCTCAGGAGGCACCTGACTTCGTCGTTGGTGAGTTCGTGGTTCACTCCCACCTAGCGACGGTTTTGTTCGATTTGGGAGCAACTTATTCGTTTGTGTCATCGGCGTTTGCGTCTACACACAGTCCCCCTACCTCACTCTTAGCTATACCTACACTTACCACTTCACTTCTTGAAGTCTATAAGAGTCATGTTGAGTGTAGAGGTGTTCGGATCTTGAGTGAGAGTGTGGTCTTCCTAGCTGATCTCATTGTCCTTCCCTCGCGTGACATTGATATCATCTTGGGGATGGATTGGCTAGCGAGGCACAAAGGAGTCATCACTTGTGCTGAGAGGGTTGTGTCTTTGGTCAACCACCACGGTGTTCGAGTGGTGTGTGCTCCTAGAGCGTCTAGAGTTTCACCTTTAGTTTGCAGCTTGCATGAGTTATCTTTGGAGCAGATTCCTGTTGTTCGTGAGTTTCGAGAGGTGTTTCTCGATGAGTTGCCGAGACATCCTCCAGATCGAGATGTTGAGTTTGTGATCGATCTTCTTCCTAGTAACGCACCGATTGCCAAGCGGCCGTACCGGATGTCTTCCGATGAGCTTGCTTTGCTTAAGGAGCACATTGATGAGCTCTTGAGTAAAGGGTTCATTCAGCCGAGTGCTTCACTGTGGGGCGCCCCAGTGCTGTTCGTGAAAAAGAAGGATGGGTCAATGCGCATGTGTGTTGACTATCGTTCTTTGAATGAGGTGACAATAAAGAACAAGTACCCTTTGCCGAGGATCGATGATCTATTTGATCAGTTGAAGGGTGCGAAGTTCTTTTCCTCGATTGATTTGAGATCGGGGTATCACCAGATGAAGATTCGACCTTCTGATATTCCGAAGACTTTGTTTGTGACGAGGTATGGGTCTTATGAGTTCCTGGTCATTTCTTTTGGACTCACTAATGCCCCTGCCTACTTCATGAATATAATGAACAAGGTGTTCATGGCTGAGTTGGATAAGTTCGTGGTAGTTTTCATTGATGATATCCTTGTCTATTCCAAGTTAGCCAAAGAGCATGAGCAGCACCTGAGAGTTGTGTTTGGGAGGTTGAAATCTCATCAGCTATATGCCAAGTTCAGCAAGTGCAAGTTTTGGCTTGAGAAAGTTGCTTTTCTGGGCCATGTTGTCACAGCTGAGGGAGTTGCCATTGATCCTGAGAAGGTCAAGGCTGTTGTGGAGTGGGAGTCTCCGAGGTCAGTCTCTGAGGTGAGGAGTTTTCTTAGAGTTTTCTTAGATTGGCAGGTTACTATCGCCGATTCATTGAGAACTTCTCTAGGATTGCTAAGCCTATGACCGAGTTGACTCAGTTAGGTGTGCCGTTTGTCTGGTCAGATGTTTGTGAGAGGAGTTTTCAGGAGCTGAAGATGAGGCTGACATCTGTGCCTATTTTGACCTTGTCGGATATTCACCAGGATTTTCAGGTTTTCTGTGATGGTTCTCGTCAGGGTTTGAGTTGTGTGCTGATGCAGAACAAGAAGGTGATTTGCTATGCTTCAAGGCAGTTAAAAAAGTATGAGTTGAACTATCCGACGCATGATCTTGAGTTGGCAGCTGTTGTCCATACTTTGAAGATTTAGAGGCACTATCTGATCGGCAACAGATGAGAGATCTTCACCGACCACAAGAGTCTCAAGTATATCTTCACCCAGGTAGAGCTGAACATGAGGCAGAGGAGGTGGCTTGAGTTGATCAAGGATTACAATTTTAGCATCAACTATCACCCGGGTAAAGCCAATGTGGTGGCCGATGCTTTGAGTCGTAAGGCTTATTGTTCTTCTTTGATGTCTGAGCAGTCAGAGATTCTTACAGATTTGGCCAGTTTGCGATTTGATATTGTTCCTCAGGGTTTCTTGTGTGAGCTCAGGTTGCAGCCGTTGTTGATTGAGGAGATCAAGTCAGCTTAGAAGCTTGATAGAGAGGTTCACTCGATCTTGAAGAAGTTGAGGAGAGACAAAGCACCGGGTTTCCATATGGATCAGCAGGGCGTTTTGTGGTTTGAAGACCGTATCTGTGTTCCGAGAGTACTAGAGTTGCGGGCTGCTATTCTGAGAGAGGCTCATGATTCGAGGTTTTCTATCCACCCAGGTTGCACCAAGATGTTCGAGGATCTGAGGACTCGTTTCTGGTGGGTTGGTATGAAGGCAGACATTGCTGAGTATATTGCCTTGTGTGATGTTTGTCGACGAGTTAAGGCTGAGCACCAGAGACCGGCTGAATTGCTGAAGCCCCTGTCGATCCCTTCTTGAAAGTGGGATGACATCAGTATAGACTTCATCACGGATTTGCCATTGACGTCAAGCCATCATAATGCTATCTTGGTGGTGGTGGATCGATTGACTAAGACCGCTCATTTTATCCCTGTGAATGAGAGGTACTCCGTTGATCAGTTGGCCAAGTTGTATATCGATCACATTGTGAGGTTGCATGGTGCACCGAGGAGCATTTTGTCTGATCGCGGGCCTCAGTTTACCGTGAGATTCTGGAGGAGCTTGCATGAGGCTATGGGTACATACCTGGTGTACAGTTCAGCTCATCACTCTCAGACAGATAGTCAGACAGAGCGTATGAACCAGATTTTGGAGGATATGTTAAGAGCTTGTGTGATCATCTATGGGTAGAACTGGGAGGACAGTCTTTCTTTTGCGGAGTTCTCTTACAACAACAGTTTTCAAGCCAGTTTGGGCATGTAACATTTTGAGGTGTTGCATGGTAGGAGATGCCGTACCCCACTGATGTGGTCAGAGGTTGGTGAGAGGTCTTTCTTTGGTCCTGATTCTATCAGAGCTGTTGATGAGAAGGTTGAGAAGATCAGAGAGCATCTCTGGATTGCTCAGGGCCGTCAGAAGAGTTATGCGGATAAGAGAAAGAGGCCTCTTTCTTTCGAGGTTGATGATTGGGTGTATCTCAAGGTGTCACCTCTTCGTGGCACGCGTCGCTTCCATGTCCGAGGGAAGTTGGCTTCGAGATTTATTGGTCCTTTCCGGAATCTCAGGAAGATCGGTGATCTTGCTTACAGGTTGGACTTGCCATCCGAGCTTGCGGGTGTGCATCCGGTGTTCCACGTCTCTTACTTGAAGAAGTGTCTTCAAGTGTCGGAGGAGTGAGTTGTCTCTGATGCTTTGGATATTTAGGACACGCTCGAGTACCTGGAGTACTCGGTGAAGATTCTTGATGAGGCGTTCAAAGAAACGCGGAGATCCAAGATCAAGTTTCTCAAGGTTCAGTGGAGCAACACACTGAGCGAGAGGCTACCAAAGAGAAGGAGGATGATCTGAGGAAGGAATTTCTCTATCTGTTTAAGTCCACTCCTTGATCTCGAGGATGAGATCCTGTAAGGGGGGAGTCTGTAACATCCCGTAAATTTCGAATTATTAAAGTGGTGAAATTTTCCAATTCTGTTCCGATTAAATTACCTGTCTCAATTTTCATTCCGTTCAAAAATCAGTTGCTCCGAACTTCGTTCCGCCAAATTTGAAATCCGTTTATCTAAATTGTTCCGGTGCCGAAATAATTTAGTCCGCGTATTTTACGATTGGAGCTAAAATTATTTTCGGAATCTCTTAATTAATTTTTCCGATCCTAAATATCTTTTCTAAATTGTTTCTTTTTCCAACCTTTGTTTATCTCTCAATTTTAATTAATTTTTTCGGATTAATCCCTAATCCCTCCTATAAAAACCCTCTCTCATTCTAATCCCCTTTTCTCTCCACGCGCCGCTCCTCTCCTGCTCCACCTCGTTTCCGCCGCCGGTCGCGCTGGGTCGCCGCGTGCGCCATCGACTCCTCTCCTCGATCTGCTCGCTGCTGTCTCGGTCTTCGATCTGCGCGCCGCGAGACGCCGCCCCAACCACGCGCCTGTTGCCTGACCCCGCCGCTTGGAGTTCAGCACCGCTTCGTCCGCTGGTGTCTGCGCCGAGCC
>BCLH01000512.1:86228-161502 GCA_001602315.1 Zoysia pacifica | reverse complement strand
CTTGCCGACCATAAGTTTATAGCGATAGTCATCACTTAGGATGCCAAACTCGGTAGCTTCCACTGACCTTCTAGGCTGCTACTCCATTTGCCAAAGATACCATGGTGCGATTCATATCTTTTAGACTTAACTAAATATAAAATTCATATCTTTTAGCCTTAACTAAATATAAGTACTATTAGCGTTACCAAAATATTAATAAATCCCTGTGACCTAGATCTTGTCAGTTCACTCATCCTAATCGCCGCAAGCATAATCAGCATGTGCAATCGTTACTTACTACTGCTGCTTAAGATTCAGTCAAGTCAACTGCGACAACTTGGAGGTCATCTCCTCATTGGCCACTGATATCTCACCAGCAAGAGAATCGTGGTTCTTCACCGTTTATTTCACGATTTTCAAGGACACTTCACGCATAGTACATGCCAGGCTGCTCATGGAATCTATAGTATAGTCCAAATCTAGCGAATTTGCAGAAGCCACATTATTGTGATCTAGCTTAAGCAACAACTCGTCGATGACACAGAATAAACTAGCTTCAATTAGTAAGCTCGCGTTAAGAAAAGGGAAAAGGCACCAATAGACACTGCGCACATGCTGGATGTGGATCGCCATTCCCATCGAGAATAGTTAAGCACTTGACCTAGCCGTATGCATCATACACAGCTTCCTCTGGATCTCCAGCCCAGAATTAGCCAACTTTACATCACACCTGCACGACTAACCTACAACTACAATATATGCGATTCACCATTGCTCAATGTTTCGATTTAATTGGTTGATTTAAGTTGTAAAAAATGGAAAATTTCCTCAGGAACTCTACATTGTAGAACGGTGAGTACTTAAAGGATTTCTTTTAATCAACTTATAGAGAGTGGCATACATGAAAATTTGAAATGTACTACTGATCGATCGGATCCAATTTGCATTACTGAGCACTTACTTTCTGACTGCTGTATTTAAGGTCTAGTCTCTTCAGATCTAAATCTGATGAGTTAACTATGAATGTTATTCGACGGGCACTTCTTTAATGAGTTCGGAAGAGAGCACTTACTATGGAATGTATAGTATAGTCCAAATCTAGCGATTTGCAGAAGCCACATTATTATGATCTAGCGTACGTAAGCAATAACTCGTCGCTGACATGGAATAAACTGCTTCAATTAGTAAGGTCGCGTTAAGAAAAGGGACAAGGCATCAATAGACACTGCGCACATGCTGGATGTGGATTGCTATGCAAGCAGCTATCAAATTATTATGTTCTGAAGAAGAGGATGTGAGATACAGTGGAGATATATTGAGAAGAGAAAAATGTGCAGTGAGAATGCCTTACACCCTTTGGTTCACAAAGAAAATCGTTTAGGACAATATTTAGTCAAACATTGAGAAATAAATTACAAATAACTTTTAACATCATATAATTAGATTTGTCTTACAAGGTACTTTAATAAAGGTATAAATATGTTACTTTTTAATAAATATTTTTATAGAAAATAGAAGTCAAAATTATGCTTTGGAGACGTGTCGTGGTTTAAAACGACCTTCTTTGTGAACCGGAGGGAGTATAATTTGAAAAAACTTGAGGAGCCTAAAATGACGTATATTTGGGATAGAGGGAGTACTGCTACTTTAGACTACCCCCTCTGTCCAACAAAATATCCATTTGGAGGAGATTACATTTGTCCAAGAATATACGTATTTGAGGTGTGAACACAATAAATGAGATAGGGTTGGATAAGTTAGAAAATTTTTTTATGGTAAGAGTAGGGGTATAATGGTCTTTTTAGTTCATTTTTATTTTACATTAAAAACTCAGAAATCCTAATATTCTTGGATGGAGGGTAAAATTTTTTTAGGAAAGTCAGCGGCGATAACTTGGAGCCCATTATCTCCTCATTGGCCCGCTCTCTCATGAGAGAGCTGTGGTTCTTCACCATCTTCTCAACTGTTGAGGATACATCACATATACTGAAATGTAGCAAAGCCTGGGGTCGGAAAGAAAAAAGGGAGAAATGCTGTGGTTACAGGATGATAAACCTCGTAATCGTAAGACAGTAGGTTTTTTAGTGCTGGGCCTAGCAAAAGAGAAATCGCTGTATACTAGGCCCTCCAATTTCTTAAGGGGTTTATCTAAATGATTTGCGATATAACTAGGAAGACCTTTCAAATACCACAAATGAGTCACTTGCCAGTTTGATGTATCCCATTTGATATCTTCGTATCTGAGAATCAACAAATTCTACCCCGCATTTTTGACAAAATCTTTCGTCTTCATTTTCAGCTACGCTTGCTCGAGAATTTCCACAAGCACAAATTCTGCTTTTTATGGGTCCAAATATTCTTTCGCAAAACAATCCATCTTTTTCTGGTTTATCAGTTTCATAATGAAAAGTGGAGGGCCTTGTGACTTTGCCAACGACTTCCCAATTAGGTAGGATTTTGCTAGCCCAAGCCTTTATTTGTTGAGGGGAAACGAGTCCAATTTGATGTTGTTTATGTTTATATTGGTCAATCATAAAATAGAAATAAGAAAAGAATTTATATTTATTCCGATCAAACATCTTCCCTATTAATCTGAAAGTTCTTCTCAGATACAAGGAAATGGATCAGTTCTGAAGCCAAAGATCGTAGTTCTCGAACAAGCACTCGAAAAGGTTCTGGAGGGTCCTTGTGATTAGGCACTCTTTTTCCCCAGATCGTAGCATTAAGTATTTCTTGGCGAGCTATAAGATAATCAGATTTATAAGTAAGTATCTCTTGTAAAATATGAGCAACATCTTCCAGAAATGTTTAAGGATTGTGTCGTACCCCATTTCTGGGACACTCTGTGAATCACGTATCAGTCCTTGGATCAGTAGCTGATACGATCAAACACAATCGAATGTAAATCAAAAGCATACTTCGAATTAGAACAGGATACCCAAAAAGGAATATTCAGCGGTAACACGGCAAGGATTGCTACCATCCAAGGCCGGCTAACCCACCAGAGGCTAAGCAATCAGCGGAAACCATGGCCCAAAGCTACAAGCAACTCGGGAAGTAGAACAAAAACCAGCACGAAGTCTTCTCTGACTAAAAACCACAATTACAAACGAGTGAGTACATAAGGTATTCAGCAGGCCCTAACACTAGGCTAAGGTGTAAAGTTGCATATTTAGTTGTAGCAAGATGAGGCTATAGGGTTCACTTTTGCAAAAGCTAGTTTTATTCATGGTTCACTAAAGAAGCTTTTTAAAAAGGAGGTCAACCCTTTATTGTCCATATTTTAGTAGGATGGACCTAGAGAGATATTCATCAATCTCTCAGTACCCAAATTTTAGTCGGGTCTTTCGTCACACAGCTCTCACTTTTCAAAACACGGGCAGCTACACCCACTCAAATCAATCAAGGATGATCATAAAAACTAATCATTGAGAACCCAAGATATTAGCATGCCAAAACCGTGGCAACGGCCATTCCGGAAGTATTTTACACTTTGCAGAGGTTGTACACTTTTCTCATAGGCTATGCTATTTTACGTGATAGAAATCACATAGCGATTGACCCATCAAACCTAAGTTTCTCATAGATTCCTCCCAAGAGTCCAGGGGCCATCCCTCAGGGTTTTCTAGGCCCCGATGGCACGATTACTGCTTTTCTGGAGCCGGATCGTGGGAACTACATCCACGTCTTTTCATGGTCCCTTTGTCACAAGGTGATCACATAAACCAGGGCTTTATCCATGGGAAAAATACGGTCTCACAATGTGGGCTATCACTTCTATCGAGGGCCAGGCCGTGAGCAACTCACGTCCACTTCCTGGTAGTCTTGTGTCCTACTGACCTCCTAGCGGCTCGATATGATACTCTCAGGCGATGGACCGAGTCCTACCCACGACAAGTTCTGTGGTTGCACAGGAATCACTAAGTTGAGCATCCAACGAACCGGTCCTTATATGATAGGTGTGATGCGCTCGTCCATGGCAGGTGGACTACACCGAAGAGTAACACCTATCACACAAATTCACTAGCACCCACACCTTTCATGAGCCTCGTCCCACAGCGAGAACCATCCTTCTTCACCTAGTCAGAAGTTGCACTAGCACCCATCTCACTTTATTTGAACTCACACCACCGAACTACAATTTACGCATTTTTGTAAAGTAATAATGTATGGTGTGGTGATGTCGAAGCATCATGAGGTGTTCTAAGCATACTAGTAATCAAGGCAACTTTTCGGTCATTAAAATAATTAATGATGGAAGATCCTATGTTTAATAAGGGTGCGTCAACAACGGGTAATCAAGGCATATAGTACTATTAATGACAAGTAAATGATATTAATATAAAGATACAAGTAATGTAGGTCATATAACTAAGAAATGGTTTTAAACATAGATAATATATCATGCAAGCAATCAATATATGGGCTCTAGTAGGTGCATTGCAAAATATAGGATAAATATAATCAAATGGGGCTAGAACTTGCCTGCAAACTCTCATAGCTTAATCTTTGAAGCTTTGATCTGCGGAGTCTTCCTCGAAGTCTGAGTCTTGACGCTTGTCTTCATGTCCAGGCCTTCGAGATCCTGATCACATGTTGAGCCTTTGGGCTCTTCTTCGATCTCACCGTCATCTACGCAGTAAAACACGCCTAATAAAACTACCGCAAAGAAAGAAAACTCGAGAAGAACCGAATAAGATCGAATAAACTTCGAAGAAGAACCAATCAACCTCAAAGGGAAAACCGATGATAAGAGTGCATGCATGACATGGGTTATCATGCTACAGTGTTATTTTTCATGTTTTATTAGATGATGGGAGGGAATCTATCGTAATGGAGATGCATATCCATAGAGGTTGTCATGATATGGTGCATCTGCATGATGCAGTGTTCGTGTAGCGCTAAAGCCTTTATAGAGGTGTGTAACCTTACAATAATGGCTCATAATGCTAGTGCAAGTGCATCATTTCAAGTGAATCCTATTTTAATGTTATTTACTAAGTTTTGGTGATTGCATATATTCTAGGCTCATTTTAGTTAGTGCTTAAGCATTTACATGGGTAAGCTATGTGGCCTATGCATTGCTAAGTGTCTGCAGTACTAGTGCCTTGTAGGGATATAAACTCATATAAGGCTTGTGCTGATAGCGTGCTCGGCGGGTGTGCTGTCATATTTATGTGAAATCTTAATTTGAAACTATTTATTATGGGTTAGCAGTTTAGCTAGATTCATTCTAAGTTAATTATATTTAATGTTTGAGTAATAAAGTGAGTGTGTAGTGTGTGTTCCATGATATGGACTCGTGAGTGAGTATCCATATGCGCCAGGCACTCGCACTTGCTAGTGGTAGGCACGTGTAGGTGTGTCGTGAGTGGTTGGATGGCATGTGATATGCGCATTGCTTGTGTGCACACACACATGTGCATGCACGGGTACATGCAGTGCTGGTGATGGTGGTGCGGCTATGTAGGCATAAATGTATCCCATATGTGTGTGCATATGCTTAGGTATGATGTATTATCAATTAATTAGTTATCTTCTAATATGCACGTATTTCACGGTAATTAGATTTATCATTTGATTTTATTCCATCTTTTAAACTATTAAAATTAACGAGTGAATAGTGTGTTACTACATACATATGCGAAGTATAAGTAGCAGTGTTTAAGTGAATGCTTTTATGGCCATCGGCAACACTAGCACATGCATGTGGCATTTGCATATAGCTGATTGCCGATAGGTGGGTCGCAAGACGTGCCTATGGCATGATCTAGTTTACTGCATATAAAGGAGTGATGCATGGTGGGTTGTTAATTAATTATGTGCATGCATGTACAGTTATCGGATACTAGCATAGAGGTGTACGTGAGGTGTGCTCCTGTTCGGCATGGCTTTCGGACAGGTGCACAATGTGCCATTATTTTAATAATCTATGTGCATGATATTACTAGTAATTAGCAATTATTTAACTTCCCACTATTCATAGTTGTGCCACAATGAATATTAGCAATTAATAATTAATTACTTAACTCTATCTTTGCAAATAAACTACAAAAGCTAATATGTGGCATAGGTACTATTACATTGAATGTAAAGCAAGAAGTATAAGTGTGCTATTAACTATTTTATTTCTAAGTACATACGATTATTAGCAATTTTCTAATTAATTACTTGATTCCTATTTTTATAATTATATAAGCAACTAAATCTCAAGTATGCTACATATACTAACACATGTGAATGCATGGCAGAATACATATGCACATTATTTACAATCTATTTACTTTCTAAATTAAACTAAGCAGCTAATCTAGTATTTTAGCTATATTAAGTATAATTCAAGTATTAAACTAAATTACCTGAGGCTCGTATGGACAAATGTACTAATGTATTTTAATAATGCTACAATAATTTATGCAATAGGGCGATGTGCATGCTATAATAATATGAAACTAGGCTTGAATTAAGTCACAATCTCATTAAAAATCGATGAAATCTAACAAAAGGAATAAAAGCTTAAACTCCAGAAAAGCTGACCAATGAGAAAAACCAGTGTGTAGGAGATTAATTGGTGATTGGATAGCTTGACGTGATGAGGCTCGAGTCAACGATTCCAACGGTACAAAAATCGTTGAAAACAGATTTAAGATAAGGGAGTTATGACATTTAGAAGGTATATGGAAGTTTTAGGGACCTTTCTGTAATTATCAGAAAGGTTGCAGGGACCTATGTGTGAATAACAAGAAGCTACAGGGGTCGAACCGTAAATTAGTGAGGCTGGAGTATAAAAGGTTGGGCTAAATTATAATTAGCAGAAATATCCAAGGAGTTTACTGTAAAATAACAGGGACTTAGATTATTATTCCTGTATTGGAAAAAGGCATGGAAAAGGTCCACGGGCCCTGTGGACCAAGGGCGGTCGGCAGTCCATGGATCCACGGTGGACCGGACGCATCTGGATCGATGGATCAAGAGGGCACGGCGGAGATTTAAAAGGCCAAAGGGGCGCGCTGGGTTTTAATCCTGGCCGTCGATCTTGGGATGGACGGATCACGCTTGCGCGCGGCTCGCTCGGCGACCGTCCAGCAGGAGCGGCGGCGCCATGGCCGACGCTCGCCGGAGAAGTGGCGGCCAACCTAAGAAGCACGAATGGCGACTCCGTTTCGACGGAGAAGGGGCAGAGATAGACGCGAACTTGCCCCTGGCGGTGTCGTCGACCGGAATCGACCGGAGGCGGCTGGCGACGGAGCGGGCGCCATGGCTGCGGCGGCGCTCATGGAGGGCTGCCGTAGAGAGATTTCCATGGCACAAGGATGGGCGATGGAGGGGTAGGAGAGGTCGGCGGTGGGCTGGACGAGGCCGGAGAGGGCTCGTGGCGCGCTGTCAACGGAGGGGTGACGGCGCACGACGGCGGCGCTCGGCTCCAGGGCGCAGGCGCGGTGGTGTCGGCTCAAATTGATGGGGATTCGGAAGAGGGGCTCTTGGTGGTGCTGTTGGCGCAGAGAATGGCCGGGAAGGAGCTCCCATGGCTGCCAATTTGTGGCGGCGACCGCGGCGGCCGGAAATGGGGAAAGGCAGAGAACTTCGAATTTGGACGGCTCTGAGCTTGGTTTGGGACGGAAAGAGCTCTGGGGAGGAAGAGGTGGTGCACCTCGCCATCTATAGCCGATGGGTGCCCTGGGCGGATGCTCGAATTCATGGCGTGCGAGTAAATGAGGACACGGCAAGGCTGTAGGGCAGCGCGGAGACAATGAATGGAGCGGCGTGATGATGACGCGGGAAACACGGGTGGCAGCGGGGATGGCGCGCGAATCAACGCGAGGCAGTGGAGTGAAGGCGAGAGGGGAGACAGGGGCAAGCGCGGCCATTGGCGGGACGGCGCGGCGTGCCAAGAGAGAAACGACGCGAGGAAGAAGCCAAGGAAGAAGAAGGCGGCGGGCAATGATGGTGTCCGGCGGCAACAGAGACGCGGCGAGCAATGATGGCGTCCGGCGGCGGGCAATGATGGCGGGGCAGCGCGCGCCAGGGAGGAGATGACGCGAGGAGGAGGATGATTGGGGAGTAAAGAGGCTGGCTGCGGGCTGGGCCGTGCAAAGCTGGGCCAAGGAAGAAGAGAGAGGGATGAAAAAGGATGAGTGCGGACCATGACCGGGATTTGGGAATTTTGATTTGAATTCAAAAGAGTTTTGAATTGGTCTCAATTGATTTGAATTGGTTTAAAAATCGAACACTAGGAAACAAAGGAAAGCAGTCAAGCACTTGTCACACTCCAAGTTTTAATATTTATGAAAATTTCAATTTAGCTAGTTTAATTAAATGTCACTTTGTATTTTGTAGAAGAGATAGAAAAGAAAAGAAAAGAAAAGAAAAAAATGTTAGGGTGTTTGTTAGGAAAATTTTGAATTTCGCATTTTTAATTTAGGGTCAAAATTCGGGTTGTCACATATTGGTAGTGGGTGAATTTCTTGTAAATTTATTTCAAACCTAAATTCGGGTTTTATGCGATTTTATAGAAAATAGAAATACTTCACGATGATGAATCATCAGGTTAAGATCGATCTAAACCCATCCATTTTTTTCTATATACATATGACATGCCAACCGTTAAACAATTTATTAGAAATGCAAGACAGCCAATACAAAATGCTAGAAAAACGCCCGCGCTTAAGGGATGTCCTCAGCGTCGAGGAACATGTGCTAGGGTGTATGTGTTGAATCATGGATACAGGATCCTTTACACGTAAGACCTATTGCTCATGCGATTTGGGATCCTCATTTTGGTCAACCTGCTGTGGAAGCCTATACTCGAGGAGGTGCTGCGGGTCCAGTGAATATTGCCTATTCTGGGGTTTATCAATGGTGGTATACAGTTGGATTGCGCACCAATGACGATCTTTATTCTGGAGCTCTTTTCTATTATTTCTTTCTAAGCTATCCTTAATGGAAGGTTGGTTACATCTACAAACCAAATGGAAGCCAAGCCTTTCATGGTTCAAAAACGCGGAATCTCGTTTCAATCATCATATGTCAGGACTTTTCGGGGTAAGTTCTTTGGCTTGGACAGGACATTTGGTTCATGTTGCTATTCCCGGATCCAGGGGGAGTACATTCGATGGAATGATTCAAATATTTCATATCTCTCCTTGTCGGGACAATTTGAGCAGAGAGCCCATATCTATTATCTATTTTTTAGAATCGAATTAGTCTGTTTTTTTTTTTGCTATTTCATACTGTCCTTTGTTTATGGGATCATTTACCCCGAGGGTTTCCAATCAATGGGGGCGTAGTATAGGTAGTTAGAGAGTGTTGGCTCCCCTGGCTTGAATTCTTTTTACCCATTCTTGGAGAGTGATAGGTTTTATTTTTCTGTACCGTAATAGAAGAGCTCAGAAGAAAGACCTAATTATGTAAAAACACGACCATTCAAGCTAAAGATCAGAGGATCCATAATAGGACTCTAATAGACTTGCCAGGAAATAGAAAATTTAGAATTAGCTTTTTTTTTTGCGCTAGGCTCAAACTTGAGGGATGGAGCCTTTGGTTCGGGGAGTGGATTAAGAACGTTTTAGCCCCTCCCTTCATCTTTGATGTAGGAATGTCGCTATAAGACGAATAACCTTATTGAGTTTAGCTTCCTCCAGAAAGTCAGTGTCTAAGTTATAGTCCACGCGATTGAGATCGGAAAGAACCCCAACAGCGAAAGCAATCTGCTGGGCCGACACTGACACTGAGAGACGAAAGCTAGGGGAGCAAATGGGACTACAGACCCCAGTAGTGCTAGCCGTAAACGATAGATACTAGGTGCTGTGCGACTCGACCCGTGCAGTGCTGTAGCTAACGCGTTAAGTATCCCACCTGAGGAATACGTTCGCAAGAATGAAACTCAAAGGAATTGACGGGGCCCGCACAAGCGGTGGAGCATGTGGTTTATATATATAGCAACTCCCAGGGAGTGACATAATATTTCACTCCCCAGCCTAGGTAACCCAAACAGACCAGACTGGGCCTTCAAACAAATTACTACTCCATATCCCCAAAAACAGATAATTAATGTCCATTAATCATGCATAAATTTATGGACTTATTATGGGCCTGCGATGGCATGCCGGGATTATTCGTTTATTAGTCGTGGCTTGCTCTTGATTCCATTCCACCTATTTGACGGCATCATCCTCGAGCTATGATTTTTTTTGAGAAATTCGGGGGGAGAGGTCCCACTTTTTCATTTCATTAAAAGGCACATACATAAGTATGGTGTTACATGTCATTTTGGATAGTTTCAGAGGGGGTTGAGGTGAGAACACCGAGGCCCAAACTTAGGCAACATGCCGATCATTTCTCGGCAACCTACAAGACCATAATTTGGCATCCTCACGGCATCCCGCAAGAATCCAAGAATAGCAAGGGGTTAGAGAACAGAAAACCACATCATGCCGGTGCTTCCATAAACACCAGCAACAGAGGAGGAGGAAAACATTGAAGTGTGCAGAAGGCAGACTAGCAGGGGGTCGAACAAGCCACAAGCGAGCAACATCATCCTCACTGAGAGTCATCCCAATTCGACGCCAGAAACCTGCAGCAAATTGACATCCAGCAATGAGGTGTGTTGCACTTTCCCCTTGAGTACCACAGAGTTCACAAATGTTAGAATCTACACAATGCTTCTTCAACAAATTCTCTTTTGTTTGGATCCGGTTCTGCACTAGGAGCCAGCCAAAGAACTTCACATGGGGAGGGGCTCTGTTTTCCCATATAAATTTGTAATAGTCACAGCTCGCCCCATTGGATATCACAGCTTTGTAAACTGTCGAGGAGATGAGCCGATGGGTTTTATCTTCCCATGGGCATCGTCGAGCATCCGGTGTGTCTAACAACACAATTCCAGCAACCAGTCCCGCCAACTTGAAAAACTCTTCGGCGGCTATTGTGGTGAGGCGTGGAGTAAAGGCCTGTCGAAGCCCCGAGCTCATCACACTATGGACTGAAGCTTCGAGCGCCGGCAGCGCAACAGCGAGCGGGCCGATTGCAAGCCAACAATCATGCCAGAACGCTGTCCCCCGGCCATTACTGACTTCAACTATGGTGAGCAGCCTGTAGTCCGGAGGAGACGCCTCAAAGAGGCCCAATGTGTGCCAGTTGCTGTTGTGTCTGGAGCTTCAAGAGGGCTACCGAATTCTGCCTCAATCCAGCGCAACCAAGCCGAATCAGTAGATGTATGGGCACGATGGAGTAACTTGAGGAGCAAGCAAATGTTCTATAGGCTAAGGTCGCGCACCCCTAGGCCACCATTCTTCTTTGGAAGACACGCCCTGTCCCAGCTAACTAGATATTGTGCTCCAGATACTGTCTTCTCACCTGCCCAAAGAAAGGCACGCCTTCGTGCGTCCAGAGAGTCCACTACACTCTGTGGCAAAGGTAACGCGCCCATAGCATAAACCGGAAGACTGTCAAGAACAGAATTCACTAGAACTAGCCGGTCTTGTTGACTCAACAGACTTGCCGACCAGCCAGACAAGTGTCGGTCCACACTTGAGATGATTGGCACGAAGGCAGTGGTCTTTAGCTTTTCATTGGAGAGAGGGAGGCCTAGATATGTCTGCGGGAATGTGCCTTGGGAACAAATGATAATGCTGACGTAGCGTTCAACATCTCCTCCCTGGACATGCAATGGCACCAGAGTGCTTTTTGAGTAGTTGATAGTTAGCCCCGTTGCACGTGAGAAGCATTGCAGCTGTTCTTTGAGCCGCACAACAGCTGGTTCTTCGGCTCGCACCACTATGAGTGTATCATCCGCGTATTGCAAAACCGTGCAGGGGCGATCGGCTGCAAGGGGATGGCGTAAGGCCGGGTCTTTTGTAAGCAGTTGTTGCAAAACATCAGCCACTAGGATGAATAGGTAAGGAGATAGTGGGTCCCCTTGGTGAGCTATGATGGCAGCCATGCTCCAAGTAATCGCACCCCTTCTCAAGGTAGTTTATCCTAGTCCGTGCCGACCATTCGATGGTCACCGATGTCATGCAACCGGTTTTGTTGTCTAAGCGCACAATTTTTCTTCTTCCGCTGTGATGTTTCAATTTCTTCATCCCAGCACATAATTTCTTGCTATTGTTTGATCCACTTGTTTGATCTTTCTATTGGAACTATTATTTTGTTGTTTATCTTCTACTAGTGAACGATAGCATAAAGGCACTAGTTGAAAGGTTGACGGAAATCCCCTGCGATTACTATCACGAGTGATGTTCAAGACTCACATTCGTTAATCCATTGATTTATTTGTTCTTATCGTTACTTGTTCTCTTTATTTTTCAGATATAACCCTCCCTTGTTTGTGAGAGATCATGAACTTCAAGCAGAGCACGATGAGGCTAGAGATTCACTGTCAATGGGCCGACAAGAGAAAAATCAATTCAACACCTTCTAATTCTTTGAGTTGTTGCCTAACTGTCCCTTGCGGCGTGTGCTGGGGTGAACAAGATAAAATAGACCATAATAAATAGATCACATTTTGCTACTGAGATCATAGAACTCAATTTTTTTTGTTCTCAGATCACATCATTTTTTATGCCCTTTGTTGATGCAATGTGAGGTTTCAAGTTTGAGCCAAGCGGGTTCATTCTAGGATTTTGTGCTCGACAGATAAATGTATGTTTCCTAAAGAATATGTGACCAAGCATAATGAGTTCTAAGAATTTATGCTCAAAATATTTGTACAATTTGAGTATCACACCCTATCAAGATTTTGTACTGAGATATAAGGCATCTATCATATCAACTGTCCTGAGAAATAGTAGTCACATTAAGTGTAAAATCACGTGGTTAAGAATGTAAAAACAATGTGGTTGATAGCACAAAACCAAACACACTAGAAGTGTATAATCATGTAGTTAAGAGCGCAAAAAACAGTGCGGCTGAGAGCACAAAACCAAATACACTAGAAATGCAAAATCACGTTGTTAAGAGCGCAAATACAGTGTGGTTGAGGGCATAAAACCAAATACATTACAAGTGTAAAATTGTGTAGTTAAGAGCGTAAAAACAATCAAATGCGATTTTCAAACCTCTTGAAAACCTCGGGCATCTGGATCGTCTCCACTGGATCCATCCCCATAATCTGGCCCAATATCTAGCTTGATTGAACCAAGCCACCTCAGGTCATGTAAAACATCTACTGCCCAATCATATCCAAGTTTTACGTTTAAGAACTAAGCTTTTATGCTCAAAGTAGCTAACATTTGTCCATGACCAACTCAACATGCCAAATTAGTGAAAACGTGGTGAAATCAATCACAAATACCTCAAATTATTTTGAATACAGCACACCAATAATGCTTTAAATTATTTGATCTTGCAATCAATCAATTTTAACCAATATATGAATGTGATAAAACAAGTATTCAGTCTTTTACTTAAAATGCCCCGAGTAGAAATTTCTACTATCAAATAGATTACATGTTCATAGTTCAGCCTTGCATGAGAATTTAAAAAAGCCTCGAGTTTGTGCTCACAGTTTTTGTGCTACGTACCAGATTACGTGCTCACAATTTTTGTGCTACGTATACCAGATTACGTGCTCACAGTTTTTATGCTACGTATAACACGGTTGTTTTTTATGTTCAAAATACTAGATTGTGTAATCAAACGATTTATTTTTTATGCTCAAAGAAGATATTTTTGTGTCCAAAGACGTTCGTTTTCCTCACGTGAGAATATTTTTATGCCCAAAGATGTTCGTTTGACGTGGGCGCGTCATTCACTGTGATTTCTATAGTTTGATCTAAAAAAATGGTACCAGCGCATATGCATGGTTATAAAGGATGGGTATGAGCCAGATGAATCGCACCAAAAATCGAGACATTCATTGCAATTAATATTTGATTCCAAATAATAAATATTTGCTAGTCCTCTGGAGTTGAGCGATCACCGGTATTCAAAATCACAGATGATTTCATATAGAATTGGAAGGAGCGATCACAGATATCTTTTAACTTATACAGTTCTATATTTGATAGCAATGAGATTTTCAAAATCACAATTTTTCAAAACAATATGATTTTTACACTCGACCCATTCCAATTTTATCATCACAGATGACTAATTGAAATTTACGATCACAGATTTTCAGATTATTTGTATGTAGCATATCAATTTATATTGCCGTGCATGTAATGTTTTTTAATTACACTACTAGAAAAACCTTTTTTTCAGGTGGTTCTAAACCCCACAGTACAGTCGGTTTTGGCTTCCGCTGTAATTAGTGAGCCTGTAAAAATCATCTACTTGTACACGCATTTAAGTGATCTGCCTGCACTATAAATCTATTCATATAGTTTTATGAAAGATTTTTTAAAAATAAATCTATTCATATAGTTTTAACATTTTTGAATTTGACCATTTTAAAGTTATTTGTACTTTATGTTTTCAATGTTTGGCCCAAGAAGTGTCCAAAACATCAGGAATAATGGTACTGGAGGGAGTAGGTTTGATCAATGATTTCTATAGATTTGGTTAAATTTAAAAACCTTGTATTTGTATTTTTAAATTTATCATAAATATTTTTCTATAATATATACTCCCTCCAGCCTAAAAAAAGTCGTTTTGGATAATATTTTGGCTAAACATCAGGAATAAAAATTAGAAATAATTTTTAATTTATTAAGTATACATTTGTCACTTTTTAATAAATATTTTTTATAAAAAATAAGAGTCAAAATTATGTTTTGAGTTTGTGTCATTGTCCGAAACAACTTCTATTTTAAGATCGGAGTAGTAATTTATTATATCAAAATTAATTAAATTTATCAAAATTATTGGTCAAAGACAAGTTTTACTAAAACCTTTATATTCTGTGACAGAGATAATATAGTTGTATAGTCTGAATCTGGTAATTTGCACAAGCCACGTTATGATCTTATTGCGAGCCACCTACAGCGACAAGACCTTACTCTCTCCGGTTTTAAAATATTGACACCGTTTTTTCTAACATTAATTTTGACTAGGTCAAAAAATCTGCCTATGTGCCTCAAATAAGGCGTGTGACCCACATTTCTAGGAATTGACGGTTTCCATTTTTTTTTAACTGCGCAGACGATTGCTTGGCGATCACATTCCTACAAGATCATTATTGGCTCGGAGCATTTGTAAGTGAGATGATTGGATCATGGATAATATTTGACCCAACAGTAGATTCTTGCAGTGAAATTTTTGGAAGACAGTTTTGATCTGGTCATGCATCGAACAAAAAAGAAATATTTCCATGAATTAGAAGAATAGCTAGACGCCCAGTAATATTTGCCTTTTTTCAGTTTGTTGTTCCTTCTGTACACAAAGCTTTTACACACATGTTAATAAAATTCAGTAGGCCGGGATAATTCAGTCAAAATTATATAAAAATAAAAAATTAATTCTGAAGTTTAGTGCTTTATAACCATTGACATTTATAATGAAACAAATTGATGAGAGTGTCCTCTGAATGAGGATAAATTAAAGTGTGGGTCTTCTAAAAGAGGATAAATAATCAGCCTGATCATTATAGTAATTAGTTAAGCACTTGACTTAGCCATATGCAGTCCATTCCTACACAGCTTCCTCTGGATCTCCAGCCCAGAATTAGTCAACTTTACATCACACCTGCAAGACTAACCTGCAACTACAATAAATACTGATCGACGTGTTTTGTAGTTTGCTACTCAGTATTCAAATCTCTAAGATACAATGGCCGGCGCTAAACTTATTACTCTGGTTTCATTGTTCTGTTGAGCATTTAGTGTAGCAAATGCTGCAAGGGTGGTTAGACTCTCCCAATCTAGAGCGACAGGGATGGGAGTGGGAGAGGGTGGTGGGAATTTTAGTGGTGCAGGCTCAGGATCCGGGAGAGGGGCTAGCTTTGGTGAGAATAACTATGACCGCCAAGAATCTGCACATGCAGGCGCCGAAGCTGAGGGTGGTGATGGTGGTGGTGGTGTTGCGCCGTACGTAGGATCTGGGTACGGTGTTGGATCAGGATCGGGTTCTAGCATGAGTGAATATGGTGCCGGTTCAGGAGGAGGGTACTCTCGTGCTGTTGGCGATGGCAGAGGTGGTGGAGGAGGACAAGCCGCAGGTTATGAGGGATCAAGTGGCCATGGCGTTGGCATTGGCTCCGGCTCTGTCTCCGGTCTTACTGTCTGGTTCGGACCTGGCTTCTCCGATTCTGGTGCTAACGCGGATGCTCAAGGTAGTGGCCAAACTCAAAATGATGGTAGCGGTGGAGGCGACGGCGATGCATGTGGCTATGGAACAGCCCATCCCTAGATCGATGTTTCATTTGTTCATGGAGCACGACCTATAATGTTTTGTACTGATGTTGTACCTCTTTTCTCTTAATATTTGTCTCGTGTTCTACTACTGAAGCAGAATCAAATAAAGGATGACTGAAATAAGTAAAGTCAGTTTTGTATTCATCTGCAAGGATCAATATGATATGCAAAATGTTGAATCCAGAGTTCAAGATTCAGTTATCACAAGTGATCCTTCCAATTACACCTTGCTATATATTTTTCAAAAAATAAGAATATTGGAAAGAGAAATGGACTTATTAGTGATTAATGTAGAATGTCAAGATTTCAAGGTTTAATTAGCAAGACAAAAAAATATCTCTTCTTATTATCCTTTCAGAAGACCAGAATGGCCACAGAAGAGATTGCAGTGGATCAATGGGTAATAGTAAATGTGACAGATCAGTGATAGGAGCCACCACAGCCCGCCAGGGGGGGGGGGCACAAAATATACTGTACAAGGAGCACCAGAGCGGAGACCACAGAAAGAGGATTGTGCATGTAGGAAAGATCAAAAGGGTAGAAATTTAGTCACAGCTGCAAATAACTTATTCAAGTTTCATTGCATACCTTAGACAAAAAGATATTACTTTTTAACGCAAGAGATACAAGAATCCTATGTGCTATTAATCGTCATCGATCTCTATGTTTAATTGGAAACACTATTCAAGAGTTCCCCTCAGGAACCCATAGTAATGCCCCCATTGAAAAACCTCAGTAAAAACAAACATTTCTAACTACATGCTCATTATGACATCTATGACCATGTGATTTGCGCATGAGGGGTGGGAATTTGGTCTTGTCTTCCTAGTTTAATGAGAAGTTTAAAAACTATAAGCATAGTTTATCCAACACTACCATTTTTGGATTAATCCTTTAATACGAAATATCTGTGGTTCATTCTTCATGGTAGCCTAGTGCATGGTGGGAGTTTTTTGTTTTATTTTATCTTTCATTAATGCAATATTTGAGGTCCTCTATTAAATGGTGCTAGGCCTGTGGATGGTGCTGGCTCAGGGTTTGGTGTTGGTTCTAGGGCTGCTCAGAGTGGAAATTCGGGGGTGGATTTCGAATTTGACTCACAACACATGGCAATCTATGACACATGAATGTGACCTAGCAGTTACAGCCACAGTGGAAGCATCACAGATGGTGAGACTTGATAATATGCTTAAAGTAAAAAATGATGATAGCAGGTTGTGGGAGTGTTGGTAGAAAACCTATGTTAGCTATTGTAGAAAATCGATGATCAACACATTCACCGGGTGAACTATGATGTATCAATTCATGTTGGCACCAAGTTATTCCTCAAACAAAAAACATTTTAAGTTCCGTTGGCCAGCACAGTGACACATCTAAATTTTGAAATCAGCAATAATAAATATGCAATAAGTGTCATGGTCACTATAGTATGCTTCTTTTTCTTTTATATTACTCCCATTGTCTTGCTTATGTCTGCGATTACCTTTATGTTTCCTTTTGCACAATATGTCATTTTATACATCTTCTCAAAGTAATTTAAAAACTTTGAGGTCACCTCCATCTTAATTATTACATATGCTCATTGACCTACTCTAAAAAAAATCCTTTACTTAGATACCTCCATAGATGATATCAAACACCACCCGAGTGGACTTGAACACTATAAATACCCACTAGTACAATCTTCCACCTCATACACTACATATCGTATAGGCTTACTTTACTTAGCCCACAATGGTGTTCACTAAACTTGTATCTCTGGGGTTTATTTTCATGCTTAGCTTTGGGTTGGCCAATGGTGCAAGGGTTTCTAGACTTGCTACTTCCCAAGGAACTGGTGCAGGAGGTGGTGAGGGTGGTGGGTTTGTGGATGGTGCTGGCTCAGGGTTTGGTGTTGGTTCAGGGGCTGCTCAGAGTGGAAATTCGAGTGTGGATTCCGAATCAACCGCTAGGGCTAGAGCAAGAGGAGGTAGTGTTAGCAACTATGGTGGATCTGGATACGATAGAGGATCTAGCTCAGGATCAGGTTCTGCTGAGGCAGGTGTAGGATATACTAGCTTTGGTAGTGGGGGATCATCTACTGTTGGGGGTACTGGAGGCGGTGGTGGGTGGCGGACGGGCCGGAGGCATTGATGGGTCAAGTGGTCACGGGGCTGGTAGTGGCACTGGCTCCGGCCATGGCTATGGCAATAATTTTCATTTTGTTATGGAGTCTCACGATGCCAATGCTGGATTCCAATGTAATGGTGGTGGCAATGGTGATGGCAATGGTGATGGTCAGAATGGTGGAAGCGGTGGTGGTCAAGGATTTGGATCTGGATATGACAGTTAACATCTCTAGAACTTTGACTCTTTACATATGAAGATGAGTCAGCTAGGCTACACATCTTTCTGATGCCATGGATTATATGCTTTATCTACCATGTTTAATCTTGGAAGAACAAAATAAAGTTTCCATTGTTTTAATGAATAAAGTTGGTTGTTTAATGGTGTGAGTATTTGTATGTATGAAGATTAACATATTGAGACTGAATGTTACACCTGTTAGTAACGTAGCTGGTATACGCTTTTTATATGTACTAAATGCCACATGCATAATTTTAAAAGATGTACATCAATACACAATAATCGTGACAGATTGTTTTTCATGCCTACCATGTAAGTGGGCAACATTTTGGTATAGCTTCTACCTTCATCTTATTAAAGCAAAGTAAAACTTAAGTCTCCTCAGGTGTTCTAGATGCCTAGACACATCATCCTATAGATAGTTACATATACTATGTTATAATTTGTATGCTAGTTGTCCTAGGGAAATCTTAACCATACAATTGCAAAAAGAAGAATAGCATCAGACAGTCAAATTCAATTTTTGATAAATAGCAGACACTATCGGATCTAATATGGTAAATTATGAACTACTCATTGTGAAAAGATAGCAGCCAAATATACTCCTAACCATGTCTCTAAATTTCTCTCTATAGTAACGCAACATACTATAAAGAGATTAGTGACTAGCAATTAATCTGCTGGCTATATTATTTTAGCTGAAGCAAGCTCGACAGAGAATCTTTTTATATAAATAACAAATACTACACTAGTGTAGGTTCCATCTATACAAAGATATATAATTTCCACTAAGATCATCTGGTCCACTTGGACTCTAGTCTAAGTTGGTAATTAATGACGCTACATTTATGGCTATGGTTTTAGGCAAATATGCTTGTTGCGCATATCATCAATTTTGAAATCTGGTAGCCCAATGTCTCACAAGCGTTCGTGCATAGGAATAGGAAGTGTGTGTTTGTCTCTTCATAAGGGGTGTGTGTGGGAGGAGGGGGAGAGGGATTTAAAGAGCCCCCTATGTCGCTATTACACTGGCATAGTACAGTCCATCAAGTTAGCCAATAGCTATTAGCATAACATAGAAGGCCATGTGTAACAGCTCAGTCTCAAATACAGCTCATGCCCACGCACACATTGTGTAAGCCACACTTGCACAGCAACTCGATTACGCTTTTGTCCTCGCTTCTCTTAAAACGGTTAACCTGGGGTTATTATGCTTTGGATTCTTGGCTATTTAAGTTGGTCCATTGTTCATTGAACTAGCAAGGCAGAACTAATCTCATGGATTTCCCCCATCACAAGCCATATGAGTTGGGTCTCTTCCCATGGGCCTCACAGGTTCTCACCCTCAAAGGACTCACGTTCTAGTAGAGGCAACTCACCTGTACTAGGGACAGATAATCATGATCGATCCTCCCTGGCTACATACGTCGTATGTCAGTGCCAGCATACGTGTCATGTTATGACCCCGCAGGGTTCACACGCCATGCATATCGTATCTGCGCCACCTGACCGCACGCCACCGTAACACAGCGAAGGTCGGCACTAATATATTTTATAACAGCTCAGGCCTAAATATGGCTCATGCCCACGCACACGTTGTGTGAGCCACACCTGTATAGCAACCCGCTTACGTTTTCTTCCTCGCTTCACGTAAAAGAGTTAACCCGAGGTTACTTTGAATAAACAAGGTGGGACTAATCTCATGATTTTCTCTCACCAGAAGCCATAGTAGTTGAGCCTCTTCCCATGGGCCTCACACCATGAATAAATACAGGGACCAAATACAAACACCAGTCACCAATTAAGGAACCTTCTGTGATGTATCAGTCCTTTCAAGGCGCACATATGCAAGCAAAGCCGCTGTGAAGATGGTGAAAACAAATGCATAGCCGCTGTTAAGATGGTGAAAACATCTAATGGAACTCGACACCCTGCAGGGTTGAGAACACAATTTACTGCATATTTGGTACTGGTTGCCATATATATTTATCTTGCAGCCTTTCGTTTTCTGCTCTCAATTTGTTTAATTATTTTAAATGAGAACATCTCAACATTTTGACATGAAAATGTGATTTAAATTAGAAAATTTATACAAGTTTTATATTGTGACTGATCCAGTAATGATATTGGCTATTATATTCTCTCATGGAGAGGTTTCAGGTCCAATATTCACAGGGTAACAAATGCATATAACATAACAGCATAAAACAATAAATAGTTGGCCATGGTATTTTATATAGACTTGAACGGTATGACATTGAAATTTCCAATCTTGCATTGAATATTTATGATGATTTGTAATACTATTATGCTTTAGATTCTTGGATACGTTAACATGGAATCGATAACATTGATGGTGCCCCTTTCTTTACTTTCACTGAAGTATCTTCCATAATTCTTTTTTGTCCAGTGGACGCTAGATAGTATTCAACTGGGTTGTTCAGTGCATCAGATTCCAAGCTTACCCTAGTCGCCACATGCATCCAGTCCTTACTTGACTACTTGATCTAGTAATTGCCACGCCACATTGCGAACTTCGAGGTCACCTCTGCAATGTCAACTACTGCTCCGTAGTCGGTAGTAGACGAGCTTGGATCCCTTGCGAAACGTCCAATGGACCAGATCATGTCGGGACTCAGGTGAGTGCCCACTTCCCACTTTTGTAGAAGCTCGAACTCTGATGCAAATTGACTAGATCCGATTTAGTTCAGAGGAAGCAATAAAATCAAAAGCTGCTGCAAACAAGATCTAACGAGACTAGGTCAATAGTGGAATATTGTATATTTGTTGACGATCGGCTGGTTAATTGTATTATCACGATCGTTCTGCCAGATCGAATTATTTTTGCCTTTCCCTGCACGCTTGACGGTACTTGCCGTAAGCTATCTGTTAGTACATTATTGTCATGTGTCAACACTGTCAGAAAATTTTAAAGATTTGTGCGCACTGCATAACACTTCCGTTGGTACGAATCAGGTTCATGTGCCACACATGCTTAGCAACCGTTTTGAAGGGTGCAGCAGTGGCAACAGTAACTCTTTTCCTGCATTGAACAGCCCGGTCGTGAATTGCGAATTTCCCTGTGCAATGGCGACTGATTATTTTCTCAGAAGCTTATTCTAAATACTAGGTCATCTGCCGACAACTTCCACGAGACCATTGGTGCAAGTCGTCCCGAGCTCCAGATTTAATACACGTACTCGCTGAACTTCTAGTGTTTCCTATCGTCAATTACCGTCTAAATGAATTACAAGCTGCGAGAGGATTATAGATCCTCTTTTCCGATACACTCTATAGGGAGGAAGTCTTCATCAACTCTAAGTTCATGTGACCTTCAATTTCGTCACAATGTATACAAACAGTTGGCTAATCGATAATCTCAGTCTCTATAAAAGTCGCGCAAACCATATTGCTAATCTCTTCAGATCTAGTTATTTGATGAATTAACTAATAATGTTAGCTGCCAGACACTTCTTTAATGAGTTCCGATTTAGGGTATTCCTAGAAGATCGACAATAGGTCGACCGAGAGCATCTAGCTAGCTGCCCTGAACTGTTGACTAGATCTTGGCGACGTAGCCTCGAAAATAGATAAAACCAAGACCACATAGTGAGCAACTGAAGTCGTCGCCTGAGACGGAATACGCAAGCTTCAATTAGTAAGCTCGCGATTAAGAGAGGAAAGGCGCCACTAGACACTGCGTGCCCATGCTGGAATCGGATCACCATCCACCCCGGTAAAAATGCATGCAGCTAATTACTCCCTCAATTTAGAATTGTTGTTGTCGTTGACTTTTAATATTACTAATCTTTGCTACGCTACGGGCAAAGCAACGTAATGCAATTTTTTTTATACAGAAAAGCAATATGATGCATTCTCGCTCCGCTATAGACAAAAAAATATGACACAATTCTTACTATATAAGAATAACAACTTGTATAAAATAAGCTGAGCTATTGAAAACAAATTTGCAAAATACTTGCTCCAATTGAACCTTTGCACGATACCTTCTTTGATTTGAGCGAGACCAAAACTAGTTTCAATTGAATAAATAAATGAGTCAGTCCGCATCATAGGGCCTCACCGCCGAGATAACAAAAATGTAACAAGTGTCGTTTAAACATGTTCAAAAAAGACACTATTGTAGCAACATATCTTCTATTTTCTCTCTCATGATTAGAATTTTAGTTGAAGTGTGCCATAGAGAGAGGGATAGTATCAGTTTGAGTCGTCGCTACGGGTGTTGGAGTCGCTGCTCAGTGTTGCATGAAGGGTAGGTGTCCTCAATAGGGACGGCGACCTGCCATCGCTGTTGGAGCCACCGCGCATCACTGTGCAGAGGTGCGGGGGTGGGGAGGGGTTTAACAGAAAATGAATTACAAAACGAACGGAGAACGAAGGATTTATTGTTCTTTCTATTAGAGATAGAATCTTAGAGATAGAATTTATAACACCAAAATAGTGGGATAGACGATGTCTACAAACATTTATATTAAAGATAGAATTTGTGATAAAAAAAAGTGAGATAGACGATATCTACAAACTTTTATATTGAAAAAGAGACATTTAACTATTGGTTTATTTGATAAAAGTGAGATAGAATTTGGTCTACAAACTTTTATATTAGGACGATGTGTCCGGGCGTTTGTCAGTTGGCACTCATCCGAATCTCCGCAAGCATACCAATGTGTCCAATTCCTTAATTTTTTTAACCTCTCAAACTGAATACAAATGCAGTATATATCCATGTGCGTGCACACATCCAATCCCTTGCTACTGCTACTTATTACGACTTAGTCAAGTCAACTTCCACAACTTCGTGGTCGTCTCCTCACTGGCCACTGACAGATATCTAATGAAAGAATCAAGATTCTTCACCGTTTACTTCACGATTTTCGAGGACACTTCACGCTGCATGCCAGCCTGCTCACACATTGTATAGTACTAGTATAGTCCAAATCTGGAATTTGCACACGCCACGTTACGATCTAGCGTACCACCTACAGCGAGAATAACCCCTTTGGCAGAGCTAATACAGGAGGTAATTCTCATAAAGAATCAGAGAAATTATGAAAAACTATTTTTAATGAAGTATTTTTTGACTAATTCTGTGAAATAGACCAAGGGGCTCGTAGCTGAAAAAGGTATCTTTTTCTAACTCTTGAAGTGATTATCTATGCTAATTCTAAAAATTTATCCTAGAATCAAAGAAAATCAGTTTCAGACACAAAATCAGTTCTTATCGAAGAATCACTTCTCTCTGCCAAATGTGCTGGAACAAATCCACGTAACGCAAATCACTGCTGAGAAAGAATAATCTAGCTTCAATTAGTAAGCTCGCGATAAGAGAAGGGAAAAGGCGCCAATAGACATTGGATACACATGCTCGAAGTGGATCGCCGTCCACACTAATAATAGTGCATGCAGTTAATAAAACACACTCTCCATTTTTACATTATTCTTGTCATTAATTTTTAACATCATCTTTAACTCTTTATCTTGTTAATAAAGTGTATGATATTTATAAAGTAAACTTTAGTAATATATATGATATTTATCATACTTTGTTAAGTAAGACGAACGATTAATGATGATGTTAAAAGTCAAAAACGACAACGAGAGTATACCTATGTGACGTCACTTAAGCTTTGAAATTTTGAAATTCATCCTCCCTGTGTAGCCTTCTCATGCAACAGGGGCCTTTGCAATCTCCACCTGCATAGCTATAAATACGCACGCAATCCTTTGCTTAGCATTCGTCATCCCTTCTTAGACTTCTTTAGAGCTCCACATGGCTTCCACTAATCTTGTGTCACTTAGCCTCGTAATCCTTTTGAGCATTGGGTTATCCAATGCCGTTAGGGTGGCTCGCTACTCTAGCTCACAAGGTACAGGTACAGGAGCGGGTGAAGGTGGTGGATACATCAATGGCGGCGGGTCAGGAGCTGGGCGTGGCTATGGAACAGGCCAAAGCGGGACTGGGGCTCATGCAACCGCAGGAGGAGGTGGTGGTGGAGGCGGTGTATCACAGAGCGGTGGCTCTGGTTTTGGCAGAGGGTCTGGTCTGGGAGTCGGGGCTGGTCGGATGAGCAACGACTCTTCTAGTGGTTATGATGGTTCTTCTAGTGCCGGAGGCGCTGGTCGGGGTGGTGGTGGCGGCCAAGCTGGAGGCTATCCTGGCTCCGGCGGTTACGGCACCGGTGTTGGCACGGGATCAGGCTTTGGAGAGGGATATCGCGGAAGCTCTCTCAGCGGAACAACTGCATATGTAAATGCTACTGCCAATGGTAGTGGCTCAGGTGGTGGCCAAACTGGTGGAACTGGTGGTGGCAATGGTGCTGGATCTGCTTACGGTGATGGATCACCGCACCGTGATGCATCACCTCCTCCACCAATGTGAAAGTTTCGTTGTGAGGATCCCATGTTGGAGCTCAGATGCTAATGTGATTTGTTTCAATTTATTTTCACCCTTGCACCAATTAATAATGATCAAATAAAGGGCTCCACTGTATTAGTTTAGAGGATCTCAACCGGATGTCAGCAAAGTAATCATCGCCACTTTTCTGTCTTTAAAACCAGTGTTGCGTATGCTATCCGTAAATTTTTGAATGGGGCTGCACACTTTCTGCATGGGACTTTCACTTCTAGCAACATTCCAAACATCTAGCTTTTCACAAGATTTGATCAATTCATTATTGGAATGTATGGTTACAAAAGGTAAATAAATGAATATAGTACGAACCAATATTTTCTGCTCTTTTTAGTATTAGTGCAATGACTTGCATTGCTAGCAAGTACCTGAGATGCAGTTGTAGGTTAGGCAAGAAAAAGGATTTTTGCCAAAATTTGCTTACAAAAGATATCCAAATGTTGAATTACATATCAAATCATTAACCTTAAGCTACATGGCGAAACATCGTCGCAAAAAAATGGCTTTTTTGTCCTTCCTTCTAAACAAGACCTAAGACATTTCAATCATTCATTTAAGAGTAAACGAAGAAGTAGGGGACCATATATTCTTAATGTGAAGATTACGCTTCAGACATAATTTTGACAAATAATTGTGATTTAACCATCATTTTTTTTAATTTTGTGATTTACCCATAATTTTTTAAACCAATCTGCTGTTAGCCATATTTTTTTGGTGGCATCTGTATGGACCGGATAAAGGTGACTAAAAATGTGACAGACTGCCCTACAGAAAAGACGATCTATCAACCACAGGATATTATCAAGTGTCACTCGATGAAACGAAGAATAACAGTACAACTCAAACACGATAAAATATACTACAAAATGTTGCTTAAGTTTATAAAACCAAAATTTTTGAAAGCGCGGAAGTGATAGCCTAAATTAAACTAGGATCTTTTGAAGACTATGCATAAGATGACATCGAGCTCATATGATGCATCCTTTAGCAGCACACGAACAGCAGCGCGGCGAGCAGGGCTCCCAACGGATATAGCTATCCTCAAGGTTGCTTCTGCCAGTTGGTCCACAGGAGGGAGAGAGAAACTACCTGCACACAAAACTACAGAGAGCCAAGCCTTGAGCATTCAAATGCTCAGCAAGTTTTACCCGTCAACGTGGCTAACTACAGCTGACTCTAAAGATATGGTAAAGCTGACTCACATGGGATGGCCACCGGCAAAACCAGCGTGAGTCCTTATAATTAAGTTTTTAGCGGTAAATTAAGTTTACGAAATAAAAATTTAATTTGTGCTGTAAAACTATATCAAATATGGTTGCCAAGCAATAGCTATAAACTAAGCAAACAATTTATTATTATTATTATTATTATTATTATTATTATTATTATTATGCTTTTAGTATTATTATTATTAGTTCACTTATTACTACGATGTGACACAATGAACAAACGGTACTCGTTACTGTGAGGGGCAGCGATTATAATCGATTTACACTAGCTAAAAAAACTCGAGATACACGACACGTACATGCTTCTCGGAAACCTTACATGGCCACCTTTCACAACAATACAATAGGGTCGGGTCGATGCCTACCGCTCTCAAGCATATGGTTCTCTATGTGATCACCACGCGGGATGCATCTATAGTTAAATCCAAGGCTTTTCTCTTCTCCTCACCAAAAGAGAGGTAGAGGAACATCCAAGCACTACGGTATTTAGCTACATCGGTTTTTTGGGCCCATAATTCTAGTATATATTCAGTACTTCAAACTTGTTCAACAGGGTCACACTCGAATCGGTTCTTAACGATACAGATAGGGCTACCACCGCGAAGGATCATTCTTCTCAAACCCTCTTATATGCTGTCTCCGCCTAGTCTCAGGTTAATTAATGTGTGGTAAACCTATAGCTCGCAAGTGACTTTTTATTCACTCGACTCCTATAGCTCGCGAATGACTATCCATTCACTCGACTTCTATAGCTCGCGAGTGACTATCCCTTCGCTCGACTTCTATAACTCGTGAGTGACTTTCTATTCACTTGACTTCTACTGTGAACTAAAACTTAGCCTAGCTCCACATCAAGTTACCCGTACCAACACTCGACATGGATAATAAGGTACCTAACATGCAATTCTAGGTTTTTAAACAACTCATAAAACTTAATGCACAACACATTAACCTTAAAATACACAGTGATAAAATAAAATTTTAAAAAGAGTTAATGCACCAGGGCTTGCCTGCTTGCTCACAGTTAGCTTTCTTTGCTAAAGGAACAACTCCAAGCTCTCCTTCGGGTGGGTCAGATCCTATACGTGAATGATATGCAAAGTATTGAATTAAGATAGTGTTTAATCTTTAAATGACATCATATGCGATGATAATTTTTTTTAATTTCAAAAGATGGCTAGTAAATTTAGTTATAAAACTCTTTTAAAAAAGTTTAAAAAATATAAAATATAATTTGAGTTGTTTAAAAAAATCAAAAAGGTTATAAAGGAATTTTTTAGAATTTTTCAGGATTTATTGAAATTAAATGGATTTATAATGATTTAAATGCTATTTAAACAAAATAAAACATTTACAAAAGTATTTTTAATGAAATTAAATAGAAAGATTTTCTAAAACATAAAGTTTGAATAAAGAAACAGAAAAGTAAAAATTTTAAGATTTTATTATGCCAAGAAATAATGATAATGCATTAATGAAGTATTTTGTGAAATTAATTAAATTAATTTCATATATAAAATGAAAATAGTTAGCTTCAGAACATAGTTCTAGATAAGAGGATCCTAGCAAAATTTATTTCAAAATTTTTAGATCTATAATGAATTTTCTACGGATTTTATAAGTTCTAACTGATTTCTGATCCATAAAAATAAATGATTTCGCAAAATAAATAAATTTCCAGCCCAGATGGGCCAACGCACAACGGGCCACAGAGGGTTATGGCCCACCTGGGGCAGCCACACAGTTGCCACAGAAGATCCGGCCCAATTGGAGTAGCCACACGGTGGGATGCAGGCCTCCACCGCGCGAGATCCCACACGTGGCCACACGGGATCCGGGTGAACTCAGGGGGCAGCCATGGCTGCTCGCAGGCCGGCGGCAGCGGCCCACTAGCGAGGTGCTGTTGGCGGCCGAGGCCACAAGAAATGCCTCAAAAATAATCTCTGCGAAGAGAGAAATCCATTGGACTGGTTTGCGGTGCGGGGGGGGGGGGTCCTCACCGGAAATTTGGGTTGGCGGCGAGCGGCGATGTAGAGAGGTCTTTGGCGAGGTCGGAAGCTCCAACAGATCAATGAAATGCAGCGAAACATGGTTCTGAAGCTTCACCAGTACACGTAGATGGGTGGCATGAGGTTTTCTGGAGTCGGGGATGGCCAGAAACGGATCGGCGACGACGAGGTGGACGGGTTCAGGTGGCCGGCGTGATTCTCTTTGAAATTCCTACGCCAAACTCTAAGGAATCGATCGAATAACTCATTTGGGAGGGTGTGCAAGGATGTGGACTACTCAAAACAACAACAAGACGAAGAAAAATTAGCCAGGGAGCACCGGATTTGGTGAAGAACGGCACCCGGGTTCAAAGAACGTGATTTGGGGAAAAGTTGAAATCGATGGTCAACCGATGGGGGATTTGGAGGGGGATGTTGGGGCTTTGCAAGAGTAGGTGGTGGAGGACCGATTTGCACGGTTTGGAGGGCTCGGAACGTTCTATGGGGGTGGATCGCCCAGCTCGAGCTCTAGACGGGATCAATGGTGGCTGGAGAATATGGGAGAGAGAAAGGAGGAGGAGGGGCAACGGCCAGGGGGGAGTGAGGGAGGGCGAGGGCATGTCACCGGCTTCGTGGCGGCAGGGTTGGGAAGTCATGGCACACATGCATGGTGAAAGGCACGAGCGAGCGGCACCTGGGCAGCTGTGCTGTCGGCTGGAGATAGGAGAAGGGCGACCTGGGCGGCTGACATGTGGGGCCCGCGGCCTTTTCCAATTTCTGAATTTTCGACATTTTGCTGATTTCCTGGAAGCACCTTCTGTTTTTAGTCCAAATTCCATACCTCCCGAGCTTTATAAATTTTGAAACTTTGCAGAATGGTAGAACTTTTCAAAAGGGACAACTGTTATTTTTCTGTACATTTCAAATTCGAAATAAATTTTATTTTAAAATTCGTGGAAAACAATTAACTATTTTGAAAGAAACAATTATTTAGGCCTTTTAAACTTTTAATAAAATTTTACAAAAACTTCTTAAATTCAAATCTTTTCAGTGCCTTTGAAATGAAATTTTATTTCACAACATTATTTGAAAATTTTTGGAACTTGAAGATTTGAAATTTCAATTTAAATTTGAAATTCGAACTTGCCTGAAAGGTTCAAAATTAATTGAGCTCGGATTCCAAAATTTTGAAGTGAAACCAACTTGCTTCTTTAGTAAAACACGGAGTGTTACAAAAAAAAGTCAAAACAATTGGAAAGTAGAAAAGACTATTGTGCCCTCCTATACTTTTAAACATCCTCAGTCTCGTGCCTATCACCGCACGGCATTTCCTCTTCCTCCCACTCTAACCGTAACCCTAGCACAGGAGGTGGCGCAGGTCGGCCAGCCGGCAATGGCGTGGTGAGCGAGCCCACACAGGGTGAGCGTGGGAGGCATGCAGCAAGTGCATGAACAGCGTGTGGTGTGAGTGTGGACGGCGCATGGCCATCATGTGCGGTGCAGGTCAGTGCGACACACAATGCAGGTTGAGTGCGCGGAGGCTGTGCAGGTCCAGTGCGGCATGCGATGCTGGAGAAGGGACACCAAATGGAGGCTGTGGTGTCAGCCGGCCCGCTCATCCAAACACTGCTCCTCGCCGGGCCCCTCCAGCGGTGGTGACAGCGTGAGTCAAGGATGACGGAGAGGGGATGTGCTCTCTCCCAAGGTGGTGGCCATGGGGCGATGCGGAGATCTCTCCCGCTATGTTGGCGGCATGTTGTGGAGACGAGGGAGATCAATAGGGGAGAAGAAAATATTTTGACCATTTCTACAGTGAGAGGTCGGAAATGAAACAGGCCTCTGATTCGGGCCACTGGAAATGGGCTGAATCAACAATTCATTTCCATGTCTTAGCCAAACAGGCCAGCCCCTGGAAAGTGTTTCGATTTGGCCCAATTCAAGAGATCCAAACAGGCCCTTAATGTATTGTTAATTTTTGGAACACTGAACGAAGTGGGAGCCAATAAGTAATGCATGAAAGCCTGCCATATGAAAACATATGTAGCACCATGATTGTTAAAGTTTCTCATGCACTGAGTTGGGATAAATATGACATTAAGTTTTCGTGGTTGTTTGTTACTGATCACAAACCATTTGATCATTCTTCATCGAAAGTTCATAATTGCTTTGATGTTTGTAGTCATAAAACAAAAGAAAGAAATTCAGAGAAGCTGGCTTCATGATGAATTAGCAGTATTATTATGCAGAAAAATGAGCAAAAAATATTTATGCCATGTGTTTTTCGGAATGTTTGGGGAAAAATAACAACGGAATGTGTGACTGGGTTTTGGTTTGAATGGAGTTGGCTTTTTTTTTTTTAAGAAACTGTCTCTCGATCTGTTCTGTCTTAACATACATGATTGTCCTTATGGGAACTGTGAATATAAACAATGGTGCTCGTGAAGAGAGTGACATTATCAGGCCGTCCGGAAACATAAGTATTTTTCAGGCTTGCCTGTTCAGAGAGCATTTTCTTTTCTTCACATCCATCTATTTAAATGGGAATGGTCTTCTACATATGACCCATGTGCCCAACAAATGATCAGATTAACTTTATGTCCAGAGCAACCTGAGCTTATATGTCTAAAAAATAACAATCTGCAAGAGGGGGATGTAGCATCCTCAAACATCAGCAAGGCAGAATATCTGCATGAGAAACTCTTCAAGAAACTACACAAGCAAACTCAAGGAAGGATGAAACATCTAAATGTCAACATTGAGTTCACGACCATCTTCATCTTTTTCTGAATGTTGTAGCAGCAAGAGTACAAAAGGTACTTAGCAAGCTCTGACACTACTAAAGGGTATATACATGCATAGAAGCTGAACAAACTACTAAAGGGTATATACATGCATAGAAGCTGAACAAGGGATTGACTTTCATCGTTTTTTTGCAAAAAAAAAAAGCTAATTTTATGCATGGTTATATACAGAACACTTGAAATCTTTGTTTTTCTTATCATATTTTCATTGATCGGATGGACCTGAGAGAGAGAGAGATTTACATCGATATTGCCAGTTCCAAAATTTAAAAGAGGTCTTTCGACACAAAGATCGTAAAAACCTTGGTACATGTGACATCACATTCCCAAAATACTCACACGTTCAAACAGGTAAAACTAATCATTATGAGCCCAAGCAATAGGTGTGTCATAACCAGTGACAATAGACTTTCTGGAAAGATTAGACACTCTTGATCAGGGGAGTGATATGACACTCATCTACCTTCTCTGAGAATCACCACAAATTCCACATTGAAATGTCCCAGAGGCTATATCAGCAGTGAAAATGAAACCACTGGGATGCGATTAAGTACGTTCCAAAAGCTGGATCATGAATCATACTCTCACATTCTTTTTACCTGGAGTCGCATAGTATACACTTAGTAGTTGTATCGACAGTGAAAACAGAACCACTGATGATGCGGGCAATTACTTATATCGAAGTCAGATCGTGAAGTTTACATTCATGTTTGCCCCATAGTATCTCGTGTTCTTTGAGCACTTTGGGACTCGATGTGGCAACACTATGAAATTAAGATAAGTCCTTCCCATGACAGGTTTTGTGACTATATGGGAACCACCAACTTGAGGTCCAACAAACTGGTCGTTATGCGACCAAGGCTAGCACTATATTCACGTGGGACAACTTCACCAAGCACATGGCTCCACATCACAAACCACAAGCCTTGTCCACAGTGAAGGAAAACAATACTCCCATCATCTAACCTTGCTGCGCTGTTACCCATCTCCAATTTCTTTATATGTCCATTTAACTCATTTTATAAAGAGAGGTATATGTATATATAAGGGGTGTGGTGACATAGATCATCACCAAAGGGGTCACTAAGTCTTCTAGTAACAAGGGGTGAAACCCACCACTAATTACTTAATTGTGGTATCCTAGAGGTAACAAGGACAAGTAAATAAATAGAGAGAATTTTGCAATTTTACCATTGGAAAGAATGGGGGGGTGAAACCCACCACTAATTACTTAATTGTGGTATCCTAGAGGTAACAAGGACAAGTAAATAAATAGAGAGAATTTTGCAATTTTACCATTGGAAATAATGGGCTTCGCAATTTTACCATGACAACACTGGGCTTCGCCAGAATACCATTATAATCCATCTCTCTCCTTTCCTTTACCATTGTTTAGATTTTAATTGCAATTAAGATCTAATCCATCTCCAAACACCCCCGGTCTCCTCCCATGCCGCAGCCCCGCCTCACCCCCCCCCCCTTTCTCCTCCAACGCCGGCCTTGCCACCGCCTTCTCCGGCACTGCCACCACCTTCGAACCCACCGCCCCGCCTCCACCTCCGACCCTGCCGGCACCGTCGCCCTGTCAGGCCTCGGCCGCCGCTGGCCTCGATGCCATCTACGACACTGCTGTTGCATCGCCTCCTGTGACACTGCAGGCATCCCCCCAGCCACCACCTCCCGACACTGTTGGCCCCGCCGCCTCCTCCCATCCATGTTGTTGTCCCTGCCTGCCCTGCAGTCCCCTCCCCTCCATGTCACTGGGTGGTGCGGTGAGGACCAGCCTCGCAGCATGCTGCAACCTCTATCAAGTTCGGAGGAGGTGCGGCTGGCGGCAGCGCGTTTGAGGAAACGGGGGGGGGGGGGGGGTGGCGGGGACGGTGGGACCATGTGCTGCTGGGTTCACAAAAGGTCATCCCCGACATTCGGAGGAGGCATTGGCTGGGCCACCGGCGTTGGAGGAGATGGGGGGGGGGTGGAGGGGGCTGCAGCACAGGAGGAGTCCGAGGGTGGGATTTGGAGATGATTAAATCTAAGTGCAATTAAAATCCTAACAATGGTAAAGGAAAGGAGGGAGATAGATTATAATGGTATTCTAGCAAAGCCCAATGTTGTGATGGTAAAATTGCGAAGCCCGTTCCTCCCCAATGGTAAAATTGCAAAATTCTCATAGAGGGCATGAAAGGAGTTAAAATAATTAATGTCTTAAATTAGAAACAAGCACTTATAATAGTCAACAAATGGGACAATATATACTCAACATTTAAAGTAGTAAAATAATTAGATGCAAGCAGTAAAGCCATAGAGGAGAATAGAAAAAAACAAAGGACAAAAATGATTAAGATTTAGAGCTTGCCTACAAATCCTTAGATCTAAGTACAAAAATGATCTAAGGATTTGTAGGCAGTTTTCCTAGAGTTTGTACCTTAATGTCTTGGTCTTGGCTTTTCTTCACTCCAAGGCTCCTTCTCTGACTCGATATTCCTAGACGGTAAAACATGACTAATAAAGCTATAGCAAAAACAAATAAAGACAATAAATAATACTCCCTCCATCACCAATTACATGTCATCCTAGAGTTCACAAGTTTTTCTCATTTACTGTCATTCTCGCTTCTCAATACACCTTTCTCTATTCTCAATAGATCTCTATCTCTCTTCTCGTTTTTAGCACATCCCACTTTTTCCCACCATCCTTGATCCCTATGCCCATACCTAAAATAACAACTAAAAGGGGACGGAGGGAGTAGTAAAGTGGAGATCAAGGATATGGAGGGTTTGATGGTGTAGAGCTGGAGACAATAATTCCATTGGTATAAGAATCAATGAAATCGGAGTTAAAACGGAGAAATGGTGGTAGAGACAAGGTACAAGGACTTATATGCAATTCTTAAAAAGTTTCTAGTGACCTTTATATAACTACATAAAATCCCAAGGGTCAAGGTGTAAAAGGTTAGAGCCAAACAGAGATACAAGGAAAAGAAGGGTGTTTGGTGCAAAAGAGCATTAATGGATTTTTGGGATTTATTTTTGTGAGAAAGGTCATGGAAACGATTCCTAGCTATGTACATTTATTTTTGTAAACTCAGAGATGCCACCACAAAGAGGAGCTCATCCTTTTATAGCCGGACAGTGTGCGTGTGTGCGCGCGCGTGTGAGAGAGAGAGAGAGAGACAGAGGCCCGTGGAGAAAGGCTCAACTCCCATAGCTTGGGGTGTGGGTAAAAGATGAGAAATAGTCCCACCTTACTAGTTCAAAGAGGGATGGATCAACTAGAGACACAAAGAATAGTAACATTAGGTTAACCTTTTTACATAAAATGAGGACAAAAACGTGAGCGGATTGCTATGTAGATGTGGCCAACGCAGCGTGTGCATGGGCATGAGCCGTATTTGGACCTGAACTAATATGGAATGGTATAAGAGCCGACCTTCGCTGTGTCATGGATACGTACGGTCAAAGGCACAGCTATGGGGTGTATGGTGTGTGGGCCATGCAAGGTAACAGCATGGTACGTATGTTGCCACTGACCTACAGATGTGGCCAGGGAGGATCAATCATGTTCGTCTGTCTCTAGTATAGGTGAGTTGCCTCGACGAAGATGTCGAGTCCTTTGAGGGTGGAGTTCTGTGAGGGACATAATTAAAAAGGCCCAACTCTCATAGCTTATGGTGTGAGTAAACCATGAGAAATAGTTTCACTTTTCTAGTTCAAAGAGGGATGGACCAACTTTGTAGTCTATGACCTAAAGCATACTAATCCTAGATTAACCTTTTTACACGAAGCAAGGACGAAAGTATAAGCGGGTTGTTATGTAAGTGTGGCCTATGCAGCGTGTGCGTGGGCATGAGTCGTATTTGGACCCAAGCTTTTAGAGACAGAGAGAGAGAGAAAGAGCTGTGGTGAACTGGGCGGTGACCAGACTGGGGTCTCTCTCTATCTGGTTTCCATGAAACCCTAATCCTAGGGTCGAGTGGTAGCTGGCTGTAGAGGCACAGGCAACGTGCCCGACGCATGCAGATGGGTGCACGAGCGGTGCCACGGGCAGTGTGCAAGGGCCGCGTGTGCGGTGAGCAGGCAGCACATAGACTGGTGCGGGTGGCTCGTGAAGGCAACATATTCGACCTCGACAAATGTTGGGTATAGCAATTCCTTCATTTTTTCAGTAATACAAGCTATGGTGGTAGTGTAGTGGTCCAAATTTTGTTTATTGTTCATGATTTAATTGTATGTTTTTTCAGTAATTGTAGGCTCTTATCCTTAGAAAATGCATTTCATGAGGGAAGCAATGACCCTCAACCAGCACATACAAACAAGTAAGTGCTAGATTTCATTTCTTTTGTATTTTATTCTAATTTAACTACCAATTTTCCTTGCTGATTTTTATTTTTTTCTAATTAATTTGCTTATTTCTAACCTAGTGCAAGTGGTAGTGAAAGTGCATATGGGGCTGCAACTGAAAATGAATGTGCAATTTCCATGGATGATGGAACAGAAGTGCATATGGGGCTGCAACTGAAAATGAATGTGCAATTTCCATGGATGATGGAACAGTAGTTTCTGGATGGGGGAGGGGAAAGAGGAAGAGGTAGGGAAGTGAAAGGCGAAGGAGTTTTACTGCCAAAGAGAGACTTGGTGTATGGTTTGGTCTTTGAAAATGTAATTTCAATTTAACAAGTAATGTTGACCTATTTAGTTTTCCGCTTTAGTTGAACAGTAATGCTATTGTCATCGGACACTAATTGTTGGTTTTGTTCAACAACTATGCTGCTAGTTATGTTTGATGCTATATGTTGCCTGTTCTTAAATACCATGTTTGAAGTAATATATGAATTGTCGCTTGTTGATTAATTTTGGTCAAAATAGGTGAAATGCAGCCAAAATTTCTTCAAAATTGAGTTATATTTTATTCTATAGAAGGTATATTCAAAATTAGTTCAATTGTGCTAAGAAATTTTCACATATCTAAATTCTCAGTTTAATGTTCTCAAAGATCAAAACAGGGGTAAATTCTTGTAGGTTTGAAAAATAGGTCCACTCTTGCAACGTAGGTCTTTTTACATGGGATTAAACATCATTAAGTGCTTCAAACGGAATAGGGCTGCTCATTTGTTCGTATTTGAAAAAAAAAATCAATCTTGCAAAGTTCTAAAAGGAGGTCCATTTTTCAGAATTGGCATCCAAAAGAGGTCCAGTTTTGCAATTGCCTCCTTTACTTGATCATTAATTTATTTAAAAACAACTAATGCTTTTAAAATTTGGAAATCTTTTAAATAAGATGAATGGTCAATGGTGACATTAAAAGTCAATAGTACCAATATTTTAAAACCGGAGGGAGTTGACTATTGAGGATTATGGGAAGTAACAAATAAGTAGAGAGCTAGGAAGTGATTCATCTAGATGAAACCATATATACACCATTTTGAACACAGTTTTGATCTTAAATGTCTTCCTATGAAACAACTAAAATAGAACCAAGCATTGTATTCACTCTACCACAGCACACAATCAACATCGGAAGTGGGTTGCTAGAAGTACCAAATTAATGTTAGAAGATTGGTTGGTAAAGATTAGTGACAAAGCATCGATTGTTGTTTCTCATTTTCTCAACAAAAGTTCAGTCAGAATTTATGTTTCACTTTTATTGTTACACGGTCAGCCGTTATATCCCGTCAACCGCGCCCCCTCAATCCAAATTTCCCTGGCCCACCCAAATTTCCCCATCTTTAATTCCTCCAAGCCTCTCCCCCCCCCCCCCCATAGCCACTGTCGTACCCCATTTCTGGGGTACTCTGTGAATCGCGTAAATGGATCAGTAGCTGATAGAATCAAAAACAACAGAATGTAAATCAAAAGCATACTTCGAATTAGAACAGGATACTTGAGAAGGAACCTTCAGCGGTAACACGGCAAGGATTGCTACCATCCAAGGCCGGCTAACCCATCAGAGGCTAAGAAATCAACGGAAACCATGGCCCAAAGCCACAAGCAACTCGGGAAGCAGAACGAAAATCAGTACGACGTTCTCTTCTACGAAGTCTTCACTGACTAAAACCATAATTGCAAACGGGTGAGTATGTAAGGTATTCAGCAAGCCCTAACACTAGGCTACGGTATACATAGATGCATGTTTGGTTGTAGCAAGGATGAGGCTAAATGATTTACTTTTGCGAAAGCCAGATTTATGCAGAGTTCACTACAAAAGCTTTTAAAAAAAGAGGTCAAACCTTTATTGTCCATATTTTAGTAGGTTGGTCTTGGAGAGATATTCATCAATCCCTCAGTACCCAAGTTTTAGTTGGCCCTTCTAGCATACAGCTATAACAGTCCAGGCACACAGCCTTCACTTTCCAAAACAAGACAACTACACCCACTCACACTAATCAAAGATGATCATGAAAACTAATCATTGAGAACCCAAGACTTTAGCGTGCCAATACCGTGACAACAGCTATTCTAGAAGGGTTTATACACTCTGTAGAGGTTGTACACTTTTTCCACAGGCTATATACTCTTAGCTACGGAGTGACATAACGTTCGACCCATCAAACCTAAGTTTCTCATAGATTCCGCCCAAGAATCCAGAGGCTATCCCTCGAGATTTTTTAGGCCCCGATGACGCGATTAGTGCTTTCCCGGAGCCGGATCGCGGGGACTACATTCACGTCTTCTCTTGGTCCCTTTGTCACAAGGTGATCACAAAAACCAAGGGCTTTATCCATGGGAAAATATGGTCCCACAACGCGTGCTATCACTTCTATCGAGGGCCAGACCGCGAGCAACTCACGTCCACTTCCTGGTAGTCTTGTGTCCTACTAACCTCCTAACGGCTCGATATGATAACCTCTAGCGACAAATCGAGTCCTGCCCATGACAAATTATGTGGTTGCACGAAATCACTAAGTTGAGCATGCAACGAACCGGTTCTTATATGGTAGGGGCAATGCCCTCATCCACGGCAGGTGGACCACATCGAAGAGCAACACCTATCACACAGATACACTAGCACCAACACCTTTCATGAGCCCCACCTCACAGTCAGAACCAGCCCTCTTCACCTAATCACAAGTTGCACTATCACCCATCCCGCTTTATTTGTACTCACACCACCAAACTCTATTTTACGCATTTTCTAAAGTGATGATGTATGGTGTGGTGATGTTGATGACATCACCAAGGGTCGTAAGCATACTAGTAATCAAGGCAACTTTCCGGTCATTAAAATAATTAATGACGAAATTTCTATGTTTAACAAGGAGGCGTCAACAATAGGTAATCAAAGCATATAGTAGTACTAATGACAAGTAACTGACATTAATATAAAGATACTAGCAACGTAAAGCAATGGTTTTAAACATAAATAACATATCATGCAAGAAATCAATAAGTAGGCACTATAGGAGCATAGAAAAAAATATAAGTTAAATATGTCAAGGGAGTTAGAGCTTGCCTGCAAACTCTCAACTTAATCTTCAAGCTTCGGTCTGCGGAGTTTCTTCGAAGTTTGAGTCTTGACACTTGTCTTCATGTCCAAGCCTTCAGGATCCTGATCACACGTCGAGTCTTTGGGCTCTTCTTCAATCTCACCGTCATCTACGCGGTAAAACAAGCCTAATAAAACTACCGCAAAAGAAAGAAAACTCGAGAAGAACCAAATAAGATTGAACAAACTTCAGAGAAGAATCAATTAAACTCGAAGGAAAACAGATGATGAGAAAGCATGCATGTGGTGGTTGTCACATTACAACATTATTTATGTAGGGCCTTTTCTTAATGCGAGGGAATCTATAGTGCTGGAGATGCATGACTATAGTGGGTGTCGTGATGCAGTGTATGTGTATGCTGTAGTGTTTTTTTTTTGTAGTACTAGTACTTTTAGTTGAGGTGTTCTAGGTGCAAGACGTGCCATTTCATTTAGACCCTATCTTAATGTTATTTACTAAGCTTTAATAATTGCAAATATTCTAAGCTCATTTTAGTTAGCACTTAGGCATTTACACTAGTAAGCTATGTGGCGTATGCACTGCCAAGTATCTGCAGCACTAGTGCCTTTATACGAACATGAACTCGTACAAGGCAAATGTTGTGAGCATGCCCGGTGAAAGTGTGTCACTTGATATGTGTGATACCATAGAACTATTCACTATGGGTTGCAGTTTAGATTTATTTAAGCTAATTATATTTAATGCTTGAGTGATAAAGTGAGTGTGTAGTGTGCGTTCCCACAATATGGACCCGTGAGTGAGTATCCATATGTACCGGCACTCGCACTTGCTAGTGGTAGGCACGCGTAGGTGTGTCATGAGTGGTTGGATGGAATGTGATATGCGCATTACTAGTGTGGACACGCACATGAGTAGGCATGGGTTCATTTAGTGTCGGATAGTGATGGTTGTGTAGCTATGCAATATAAACATATCTCGTGTGTGCACACATGCTTAGATATGATGTACTATTAATTAATTAATTAATTAATTATCTTCAATACATAAGCATTTCACAATAATTAGATTTATCATTTGATTTCACTCTATATCTTTTATTAAAGTTAACTAGTGTGTTACTGCATGCATATGAAAGTGTACTAGTGTTTAAATGTATGCTTTTATGGCTATCAGCTAGCATATAAAGATATGTTTGCCTATTGCTTGATCTAGTTTATTGCATAAAGGCGAGGTGCATGGTGTGTAATAATTATTTAATTCTTTATATGCATGTACATCTACCGGATACTAAGCATGAGGTGCACGTGAAGTGTGCTCCTGACTAGCATAGCCTCTGGATAGGTACACAGTGTGCCACTCGTTAGTTGTTTAATAATCTATGTTTGTGAGATTACTAGCAACTAACAATTAATTATTAAATTCTATCTTTACAAATAAGCTACTAAAGCTAATATGTGGCATAGGTAGTATTTATGTGGGCATAAGGTAAGATGGATAAGTGTGTTATTAATCATTTAATTTCTATGCGCATGGGATTATTAATAATTTGTAATTGATTACTCGATTCCTATCTTTATAATTAAATAGCTTAAACTTATGTATGCTATATATATTAATGCATGAGAATGCATGGCATGATGCTATTGATATCTACTTACTTCCTGAAATAAACTAAGTAGATGTTCTAGTATTTAGCTACTAATTATACAATCCTAGTTTTAAACTAAATTACATAGAACTAAACATGGGCATGAGTACTAACGTATTTTAATAATGCTACAATAATTCATGCTAATAGAGTAATGTTCATGCTATAACTAATATGAAACTATGCTCGAAATAAGTCACAATCAAATACTTGAAATAAAAACCAATAAAACTATTAAATGAAAACGAATTAAAGATCCAATAAAATTTACCATTAATAAAAACCAGCATGATGGGAGATTAATTGGTGTTTGGATAGTTTGATGTGACAGAGCTTGAAACAACGATTTCAATGATACAAAAAATCGTTGAAAACGGATTTAAGATGGAGTTATGACATTTAGAAGCATATGGAAGCTCTAGGGACCTCACTGTAATTAACAAAAAGGCCGCAGGGACTTATCTGTGAATAGACAGAAAGTTACAAGGGCCTATCCATAAAACAACGAGGCTGGAGTATAAAAGGTTGGGCTAAAATATAATTAGCAGAAATATTGGAGGTTTACAGTAAAATGGCAGGGAATTATAATATTATTTGTAGGATTATAGGGGCTTGTGTGTAAAAAGGACATTTACTGGGCTTTAAAGGAATTAGTTTTGTATATGAAAAGAAATGTAAAAGGTGATCGGTGTGCACTGAACCGTGTGGCCGTAGCACTTTACCATCTATCACTGACAGGTGGGCCGCGGTCAGGGCACCACTGGTCTGCGGGGCCGGCTGGTCACACTATCAAGTGGGCACGGCTGCGCCGTCGGATGGCGATCGGGCGGCTCAGATCTCACGGATGGAAGGGTACGAGGTGTTTCAATCTGGACCATTAGATGGGCTTTGGGTGGCTGAGATTTAAAAGGAGCAAATAGGTGGCGCTTTTAATCTGGGCCGCTCGTTTTCGGATGGAGGCACGGCGAGCGCGCGCGCCCCTCGCGGCGGCCTGGGACGGCATGGGCGGCGGCACCATAGGCGCTGCTCGCCGGAGTGGCGGCGGCCGGGCAAATAGGCACGGTTCTTGGTGGTGTTTGGACCAAACGACTGAGGAGCTTGAGGGGAGCTCGTCCGTGGGACTATCGGCGCCGGGAAACGACCAGGGTGGCCGGTTGACGGAGAAGGGAGCAGGGCGGCGGCGGCGCTCGCGGAGGACATCCGGCGAGAGGTCGCCGAGGCACAAGGAGGGGTGCAGAAGCGATATATAATGTCGGTGAAGCTCCTGATGGTATTGACGAGGCGGGAGAGGAGCTGTGGCGTGCTGGCGATGGAGGACAGGGCGGCCGGCGCGGCGGCGCTCGGTGGCAGGGCGCAGGCGAGGCGTATACCGCTCAAATGGATGGGGAATCGAGAGAGCAGGTCAGTGCGGTGGTGTTGGGGCAGTTAACGGCCGGGGATATGCTTCTACGGCGGGAAACCGACGGCGGCGACCATTGGTCGCGATTTTTGGGAGCTTTCGGGAGGAGACCAAATTCGCCCAAGAGGAGATCTTAATCAGTGATAGGAGAGCGCGGTGAGGTTGATGGTCATCCTGGACGTCCTTCTATAGCCGAAGGAACGGACGTCGAGGTGGAGGATAAGAACGGCGAGGCTTCGGATGAGAGCGCATTCAAGGCGACGCGGGAAACACGTGTGGCAGAGGGGACCGCTCGTGAACCAACGCAAGGAGTGACGACGGCTGACGAAGGCGCGTGATGATGAGGGTTGGCGCACGGTGGTTGGGACGCAGGGAGCGGGATTTCGACGATCTTCGGCTCGCGTGCGCTAAGAAAGCTCTAGGGATTGGTATGGGGCTTCTGACAAGGAGTGAAGGCGGCCTATGGCAGCGGGCGCGCGATGATGACTGCTGGCACAAACCGGGACAGCGCGCGGTGGTGGCCGGGCGGCGATGCCATGCAGAGCAGGGGTGACGCGGGGAAGAGAACGATTGGGGGAGGAAGAAGGAGGCGGCAGTGTGGGCTGGGCCGAACTGGGCCGCAGGAAAGAAATGAGGAGAAGTGGCCCATTCAGGAGAAGAAAGGAAAAAAGGAGCAGGCTTGGGCTGGGGAATGGAAGAAAGGAAGGAAGGGACGCTGCCCACATCCAAAATTTCGAATTTTTTATTTGATTTGAATTCGAAGGATTAAATGGAGTTGGATTTCAAACAAGACACGAGAAGATAAACGAAAAAGAAAACAAAACAAAAGGAGGATCAAGCACTTGTCACACTTCAAGTTTTAATATTTATGAAAATTTCAATTTAGCTAGTTTTAATTAGATGTGACTGTATTTTGAAGAGGAGATAGAAAAGAAAGAAAGAAAATGAATGTTAGGGTGTTTTGTTAGAAAAATTTTGAATTTTGCATTTTTAAATTTAGGGTCAAAATTCGGGTCGTCACAGCCCTCGCCCTCGCCCTTGACCTTGACAGAATTGTAAAAATCACAAAATAGTTGTGAAGGAGTTCTTACATTATTCTTCTTTATTTCTGTTATATTTTCAATACTGACTTCTCAAGGGGTTATATCTGAAGATGATCCTAACAATACCACTGTGCATCCTTTGTTCTATTTTTCTGTGTGATGCCTATTTTTTCATAGCTACGCTTTTGGTACCTATTTCATTGCTGAGTGAAGATTTTCGTTCGTGGCTAATATTTATAGGTAACTTTAGTTGCTCTTTTTTTTACACCCCCAAAGCCCAGGCAAAGGGGCATAACTAATTAAAGTGGCATCAATGGAGGGCATCTAGCTTAATTGCTCAACATTGCATTGTTTAATTAATCATACTTGCATTTTTTAGGACACGGGAAAGAGGATTTAATTACCTCGAGCATAATAATGTACACCTCTCAGAAGGATCCCAAGGATTAGCTGTGACAGACCACCTCACAGAAGAGACGATCTATCGACCACAGGATCTTATCGGGTGTCACTCGGCGAAGCGAGGACTAATAGTACAACTCAAGCATGATAAAATATACTACAAACTGTTGCTTAATTTCATAAAACCAAAATTTTTGAAAGCGCGGAAGCAATAACTTAAATTAGGGTCTACTAAAGACTATGCATAAGATGACATCGAGCCCATATGATGCATTCTCTAGCAGCACACAAACAGCAGCGCGACGAGCAAGGCTCCCAACAGAAATATCCACCTACGAGGTTGCTTCTGCCAGTTGATCCAGAGAAGGAAGAGAGGGACCACCTGCACAAAATCATAGAGAGCGAAACCCTGAGCATTCAAATGTTCAGCAAGTCTTACCCGTCAACGTGGCCAACTATAGCCGACTTCAAAGATATAATGAGGCTGACTCATATGGGATGACCATTTGCAAAACCAGCGCTAGTATAGTGAATCTTTATATTAAAATTTTAGCGGTAGATTAAATTCACAGAAGATAAATTTAGTTTGCTCTATAACTATATCAAGCATGGTTACCAAGCAATTGACTATGAACTAAACAAACATTTTATATTATTGATTAGGTTTACATGCTGCCTCTGTTCCCAATTAATTGTCATTTGAAATAAGAAAGGGTACATTTGGAGGAGTGAATGTGTAGTGAAAAGTGATAGAGAGGTGATCGGAAGTGTTTTGGTGGAACTAGCAATTATTTGGGAACAGAGGGAATACATTATTACTACGATATGATACAGTGAACAAGCGATACTCTTTACTGTGAGGGGCAACGATTATAATCGATTTACACTAGCTGGGAAAACCCGAAATACACGACACGTACGCGCTTTTGGAAAGCCGCACGTGGCCACCTTTCGCTCAACCTATAGGGCTGGTTCAAACAGGTGCATCTATCCCGAACACAGGTCCTCCATACGATCATCATGTAGGACATATCCATGGTTAGACACAAGGCTCTCCTCTGCCGCTGCCAAAAGAGAGGTGGAGGTCGTCCAACCACTACGGCGTTTTGCTACATCAGTTTTCTGGGTCCTATGTCCCCAGTATGTATTCGGTACGTTCAAACTCACTTAATAGGACCACACTCGAATCGGTACTTAATCGACACAGATGGGGCTACCACCGCGAAGGCCCAGCCTTCTCAAACCCTTCTATACTCTATCTTCGCCCGGTCTCAAGTTTATTCAAGTGTGAGATAAAATCAAACCTACAATCTCGCGAGTGAGGTTTCTCATTCACTCGATTTCTACCGTTGATTAGAACTCATAGCCTAGCTCTACAGCAAGTTACCTGTACCAATATATACTCAATAGGGGTAATTGGTACTATCATGCATTCTAAGGTTTCAAACAACTCCTATAACTTAATGCACAGTACATTAGCTATATAATACATAGTGACAAAACAAAAATTTAAAACAGGGTTAATGCACCGGAGCTTATCTGGGCTTTGCTCACAGTTAGCTCCTTTACCAAAGGAACGACTCCACGCTCCTCTTCGGATGGGTTGGGTCCTAACATGAATGATATGTAAAGGAAAGGATTATAATGGTGTTTAACTTGAAAGAAAATCACATGCGATGATAGCTTTTTTATTTTTTTATTTTCAAAAGACACAATTTTAGTTGCAAAACTTCTTTAAATTAGTTTTTAGAAACATAAAATATAACTTAAGTGGTTCATAAAATCAGAAAGGTCATAAAATAATTTTTGGAGATAACTCAGAATTTATTGAATTCCAATGGATTTATAATGAATTTAAATATCGTGTGAAGACAATAAATCATTTTAAAATAATTTCGGATGAAATTACATACAAAAATTTCCTAAAACTTAAAATTTAACTAAAGAAACAGAAAAGTAGAAAATTTCAAGATGTATTGAAATCAAATAAATTTATAAGAGATTAAATACAATTTAAGCAAGATAAATCATTTATAAAAATTATTTTGAAGAAAATAAAATATGGAACTGTTCTAAAACAGAGAGTTTGACTAAATAAAAGAAAAGTAAATTTTTCAAGATTTTATCATGCCAAAGAATATTGATAATGCATTAAAAAGTATTTAGTGATCTAAATTATTTAAATTAATTTTATGTATAAAATAAAGAATAATTAGCTTCAAAATATACTTCTAGTTAAGAGGATTCTAACAAAATTTATTTCATAATTTTAGGAGCTACAATGAAGTTTCTATGATTTTTACAACATTAAAGCAATTTTTGGACAATTAATAAATAATTTCACAATAAAATAAAAATTGCAGCACATTCGGGTCCAGCTACAAGGTGGGCTATTGAGTTGGAGCCACAAGGGATCCCTTCGCATGGCCACAAAAGATCCAGCAGCTGGAGTGGCCTGCCGGCCAGGGCCGAGGTGGCCGGTGCGGCGGCACAGCTCGCCGACGTTGCTCCCCGACGGTAAAACTCCTAGGGAGAAGCACTAAAATTCTCTGCACAGATCGAGGAAGATGGGGGCGGGGCCGCTTGAGGTTCTCACCAGAGGTAGGCCGGCGGCGAGCTGCGGACTGGGGGCAAGGTTCGGCGAGGCTGCGGCGACTCTACGGTCAACGAAACTCTGAGCCGCTTGCTTCTTGAGCTTTATCGGAGTGAAGAGAAGACCGGCGTGCAACTAGTTGGCGTCGAGAGCGGATGGGATGTGGTTGTCACCGACGAGGTGGCGTGGCCTCCATGAACGCCGGCAACAAAGCTCATATTTGCGGCCAGAAACTCGGGTAAAACAACAGAAAAAGCATTTAGATGAAGGCACCAAGGTATTGAGCAGCTTAGGGCCTGAGAAATTTGAGGCATAGCTCACCAGTGTCTGACAATTTTAGAGAAGATGGCTAGCAGTCTCAAAAACTCGAATTTTGGGGAGGAATTGAAATCCGAGTTAACCGATAGGGAATTCGAAGGAAAAGATTGGGGCTTAGGAAGAGGACATGGCGGGATCAGATTTGGTGCAATTCGGTGGCTTGGGGCGCTGTGCAGAGGCAGGTCGCCAAGTTGGTCCAGGGGTGGCGGCAATGGTGGTCCGGGAGCGAGTGAGAGGCAAGAGAAATGGAAATGAGAGAGGGAGGCGGGGCCGGCGTCGTAACCACGGCCTCGGATGTGGCACGAAGTTGGAGTGGTGTCCTGCATGCCCTCCACGATGGAGGTGCGCTGGCCAAGAGAGAGAGAAAAGAGAGATACGTGCCTGGTGCTGAGAGGAAGAAAGGCGACAGTGAAAATGACAGGTGGGTCTCCCGAGATTTCTCTTTTTCCCGATTTTCTGAATTCCTGCGCTGCATTCTGTTTTTAATCCAAAAGCATGACTTTCTGAGCTCTAAAAATTTTAAAATTTTGTAGGATATTAGAAATTTTTAAAAATAATAACTTTTATTTTGGGAAAAACTCAAAATTGCAATAAATAAAATTATATTGAATTTTAAAGGCAGACAATCTTTTGGAGCGAAATAATTTATGTAAAACCTTTAAACCTCAAATAAGATTTTTACGAAAACCTTTAAAATTCAAGTTGTTGTAAAAGATTTCAAGAGAGAAATTTTGCTTCACCATGTTTCATTGAAAATTTTGAACTCACATTTTTAAATTCAAACTTAAATGCAAACTAGTTGAATTGATTTAAATCCTTTTTTTAGCTCGGTTTTCATGATTTCGAATTTGAACAAAATGACTTCTTATTCAGAAACACGAAGTGGTACATTAGGGTCGCAATCCAAAAATTGACAGTAAAGAAGAGATGCTACGAGTAGAAGTCTTCGCCCGCGATGGAGTTATTAATAACAAGATTCCATAAAGTTGATGGAGAAAAGAAAATAAACCACTTGACACTGCATGCACATGGAACTGTATTTCCTTCGTCACACTTCTAATGCACGGAGCTAACAAAATCAATAACCCTATATACTTAGCTTACGAGATCATGACCGCAACACCCCAAGGCTATAAGTACTCGCGCATGCAGTACCGCTCCTAGCAAAATAATTCTAGGATCTTACTTATCAGAGTTTGATAAGCACATAATGGCTAGCACTACTGTTGTAGCCCTCAGCTTTGTTGTCCTCTTGAGCATTGGTTTAGCCAATGCCATTAGAGTGGCTCGATACTCCAGCTCCGAAGGAATGGGTACTGGAGGGGGTCATGGTGGTGGATCTGTGGACGGTGGTAGTTCAGGGGCTGGTAGTGGAAATGGAGCCCGTGCAACCGCACGCGGTGGGGCTTCTATTTCCTCGGATTCGACATGCTCTGGCTCACTATTAGTAGGACCATCCTCAGCATACCGTACTAGCTCTATGCAGGAAAATCGGATTTGCCAACCATCGTCGCCGCTGCCGCACTAGCCCGCACAGCCTATCCAGCGCGGCTCGTTGAATGTCTACAGCATGGAACCATCAGAGATGGTGGTGCTGTCCGTCGGGACACTGAGATCCACAAAAAATCCAGAATTCTAACACTGGATTTGTATCTAATGTGCTCAACGTACGCCAGCATCCTCGGTGAGGTCTCCAAGGTCTCCCATGAGGAAGCTGCTACCGTGGCAGAGGAGATTGCCCTGAACGAAGGGCTACCGGTCCTTATCTTCGCCGCGGAGATAAGCTGTAAACCATCTTTCTTCGGGGGCTGATCCTTAATTTCTCATACTTTAGGGATTGGTTTTCTGGATGAGGATCCAGTTTTTTAAGCTGTTTGGCTTGCCGTCAGTTTGGATGGGATCGTCAAGTTTACAGAATATTCTTCGTAGATGCTGGATAGAGCTGTTCAGCATTTTTGGTTGGATGAGCTCATCCTCGTTGCTAAGCATGCTTATTAGTAATATAATTAGGAATAATTAACTTATTTTATTATTAATTAGGATTTATTTATATAATATTATATTTGTTAAGTAATATTATATTTACTTTTATTTATTTGGTAAGACAATTATAGTATGTTTAGTGATAATGAACATTGTTTTATTATTAATTATTTCTATAATAATATTAATATTAATAAATATTAGTATATTATAATAATATATAATTATTGTGTTACAATAATTAGTTGATTATGTTTATCCAGACACATACCCAACCAACCAAACAGAAAAAATGAACTGTCTCATATAGCCTACCAAACAATCAGCACGGATGAATCCATCCACAGAAAATACAAACGGAACAATCCTATCCATCCTTATTCTCCAATCAAACACACCCTAAAATGTCTTAGTGCACACTACTACAAAAACTATTTATTCCTACACTCCCCATCGGACCTTACAAGTGGTTAAAAATTGTCAACCGTGACACTACTTCAAATGGGTTCAGTTCTTTTGAGAGTATATAGCAAGAGCATGAACAGTATGGAAAAATCATGGCAGTGTGTAATGGGGATTAGCCAAATTCGGCCTCTGTTAATTAGTACTTACAACGTCCAGCATCGAGCTTGTAGCATCTCCCTGTTTGCGTTTCTCCCTTTCAGATTCCATTGAATTCCTTGGCAATATAATTTAATCATGAACTATATTTTTTTGAAACAGGACTAAGCCAACTTTCCATTATTTTATTCATAATGGAAAACAAAGCGTATCAGGATCCATGTATGAGATAACAGACAGGCAGAGCCGAAACAAAGGTATTAGAAGTAGCGACTAGCTTATTACAGCCATCAGCAAGAAACAAGCAAACGAGAGGCAATATCAGACATCGAAAGCTTCATGAAAGAACACTTCAAAAACATGGGGCTGCATCTTCTGAAGAATCATTCTCACTCTATGAGCCACCTCAGCCCGGTGATTGGTCTTAGATCACTAACAACGGCCTAAGTGACCCAGTGGCATTGTGCTGCTGAACTTTGTTGATCGAAGCATCTGACTAGAGCAATCCTTCCACGCCTCAGATGAGATCCGCCTTGACAGAGTTATAAGGAGACCTGCCCAACATTTCAAGAACACAAAACCTGATAAACTATATTTTTGGGGGTAGAAATGAGTTTGCCCACTGTTTTTCCATCCATGCTTAATCAAAATATGTTTATCTTACAAATACTCCTTCCGCCCCAAAATAAGTGTCTTTCTAAGCTTTTAGACATTAATGTTTAACTAGTCGTCTTATTCAAAAAATTGTGAAAATATTATTTATTTTATTATGAAATATTTTGTTATTAGAAAAACTTTTAGCATGACTTGTTTGTTTTTATGTTTTTAAATTTTTTTTAATAAGATGAATAGTCAAACATTGTTTTCTCAAAGTCAAAAACATCACTTAGTTTAGACGCAGGGAGTATCGTATATAAAGATCAGGGTAAGAAATGGCCAGAGATATCTCATTAAGCCAGCTGTCTTCCTAAAAACAAGCAATTAAGCTTATCAACATTGGCACACTACCAATTACCAAACACCCTGCTCACATGGATGAGCACATGAATGATTTCAAAGTCAGAAGTCTCTGACTGTTCCGTTAGCACTAGCTCGACGGCTCGACCCATTCCTTTCCTTCAGCCAGCTTAGCTTATTCAACTAGCTAGCCTCCTGCCTCGCTTATCCTGATCGCCGCAAGCAACGCAGGTCGCCTCGTATAGGAATAGTCAAAAGTTGCAGCTGAAGGAACTTAAGCGTCAAGGCATGCATGCGCATAGTAGCTTAATGGATGCATTAGTACTACTCCAGCCTTGCTACCTACCAATTGAGTTTCAGTTATGATCGTAACGTTCCTAAATTATTGTCATTGCTGATTTTTAACATCAATTTTTTTTTACCATTCATCTTATTCGAGGTCACCTCTGCAATGTCAACACACGATCAAGTCGCAAAATCGTCCTGATGCTCAGTGGATGCTTGTATTAGTTAACGTACTCACATGAAGTGAAATAGTAACGGTGATAAGTTAACATGAATATTATATTGTTTGGTAAGCATCGTTACCTTGTCCAACATGAACACCTGCTAGTGTTGCACTAGGCAGCAGGATGAACAATTGCTACGTATAAGACGGGGCTGTGCTTAAGTAAAGTCAACTGTGACAATTTCGAGGTCGCCTCTTCTATGTCAACTTACTTCAGATATTGAGGACGCATCGGCATGCTGCTCATGCATAATTTTTAGTACTCCCTCCATCTACTTATCACCAGCGTATTTGCAACTTGAACACTACTACGTGGAGCGGGCCAGCGCATTGATGCATATCACTCTCTTACCTTTTTGGCCTTGTTTCATGTAAAATGGTTAACCTGAAAATACTTATGGCACCCCGCTACTGGAATGCATTGAGATACACGTATCAATCTCTAAATTAGTAGCTGATACGCACAACACACCGAAATGTATATCGAAAGCATCCCTCGAAAAGAAAATACATACCTGAGATAAAACTTTTAGTGACACGCAGTGAGGATCTCTATGATCCAACACTAGTCAACTAACTAAAAGCGAAGCAAGCAGTGAAACACCAAAGCCCAAATCCATGAGTAAACTTGGGAAGCAGAACAAAAAAACGCAGCACATCATCACCTATGCGGTCCTCTCTGTCTAAAATCACAAATGCAAACAGATGAGTACTTAAGGTACTCAGTAAACTGTAACACTAGGCAAGGGTATATATATTTATATAGATGCATATTTGGTTGTAGTAAAGATGAGGCCACGGGGTTTAATTTTTGCGAAAAGCCAGTTTTTATAATGGGTTCACTACAGAAGATTTTTTAAAAAAAGTGAAAACATTTGTTGTCTATATTTTAGTAGGTTGGACCTGAGGGAGTATAAATAATTCCCATTCCCATCCAGAAACTTTTCAAAACACAGGCATCTACACCCACTCACACGCCAAGGATATCATAGAAAACTAATCATAGGGTACCCGCACAAATAGCATGTCAAAAACCGTGACAACAGCCATTTCGAAAAAAAAAATTCACACTGCAGAGGTTATACACTGTACCTATAGGCTATGCTCCTCTTACACGACAGAGTCGCATAACGTTTATCTCACAATAATATAGGCTTCCACAGATTCCACCCACGATATACACATAGGCTATCCGTCGGGGTATCACCCTCCCGATGATGCGACAGTACATTCTTAGAGCTGGATCGTGAAGATTTACCACAGTCACGTCTTTTTCTGATCCCCTTCTCTACACTGGGTATTACCAAACTAGATGCTATATCCATGGGCTTAAGATCTCATGCCTTTCTTCTGTCCCTTTGTGTCCTACCGACCTCCTAATGGCTCGATGTGGAATACTTACATAGCGGAGATAAGTACTACCCAATATATACAAGTTCTATGCTTGCACAAAATTGCTAAGCCGAGGATTAACGAACATGTCCTTATATGACAGGGGTGGCAGACTCATCCACAACAGTTGGACCACACCGAACACTATACACCTATCACCATCATCTCTTATGAGCCACACTCCACGACCAGAATCACCCATCTTCACCTATCACCAATTGCATTAATCTCTCCCCATTTTATTTATACACAACACCAAACACTTTTAACGCATTTTGTAAATTAATGGTGTATGGTGTGGGATGCAAAACATCGCAAGAGGGTTCTTAAGCATTCTAATAACAAGACAACTTTTCGTTCGTTAAAGTATTTTAACGACGGTATCCTATGGTTAACAAGGAGGGTATCATCAACGGGTAATCAAAGTAGTTATTATTAATGTCTAGAAACGACACTAATATCAGTAAAACAATCAATCAAGTAGGATTATAACTAATATAATATTTTAAATCAAAATATTATGCATAGCAGAATAGATAGACACTATAGGAGCATTAGCAAAGTATAGATTCAATATGATCAAGGGGTTAAAGCTTGCCCTGCACACTCCTAATCTTCAGAGCTTGAGCTCGGAGGCTCTTCTTCAAGATCCTAATTGGCTTCGCATCTAATTCTTCGTGCTTCTCTTCACACATGATCTTTTTGGCTCCTCTTGAAGCTTGACTCGTCTTCGCAGTCAGCGTTAACTACGCGATAAAAACACCTAATAAAACTACCGCGAAAATAAACAAGCTCGAGAAGAATTGATAAAATACGAATAAACTCCATGTAAGAACCAAATGAAATACAAAAGAAAACAGATGACAATGATCATGCATGAGGTCACGGCTATTGCATTCTAAATTATTTTAAACACTTTTATTTATTACTTAGATGATTATGTAGCGCTATGTGTATCAGATCATCATTAGGGATTTCCTAACAACGATATGTGCCAGTGGCATAATACGGTGCATGACCAAAGTGGCAAGCACGTCTCGCTTATAAGTGTATGCTCATGTATGTGAGCATAAGTAGTAACATGTGTGTAACTAGGTCTCATGCATGGAAAGCTACAACGATGAGCTGCGCTTTCCCGTGGTTATGAACAAGATAGTTTAGGTGCACTGTCATATGGTAGACTTAATTTAGAACTATTTAGCGATTAAGCAATATCGTGAGTGTGTTGTGCGTGTTACTATGACACGATTTCATGAACAAGTATCTATGTATATCGTGCACTCGCACTTGTTGGTGATTTGTGCATGCATCAAAGTGTCATTACTTGGGGAAAGTGGGGGTACTAACCTATTGTGGTTAAGAGTGTAGGGGTTAATTCATTCAGTTTGAAGGGCAGTGGGGTTTTCTGTAAATGAGTTTTGCACCATCGGTTAACATCTTATATGGAAGAATGTGGAGGACTTCTCTGTAAAATGAGGAAACCACCATGCGCTGACTTATTTTCCAATCGGAGAGGGAAATCATGGTCCAGGTCCAGGGCTCGGTGGACGCGACAGGGGCCGGTCCACACGCGCGCCGCGGACCTCGCCGGCGGACAGGCAACAGGCGGGGAAGCCAGCTGTTCTGCAGGTTTAATCGAGACTGGGAGGCAACAGCCAGTGCTGGTGGCGGAGCAGAGGCAGAGTGCGATGACGGCACACGGTGCCAGCTCGCAGGCTAGGCAGAGAGGGTTCCGGGATTGGTTGCGGAGGAAGAGGGCAGCAAGGTCGGAGCCATCCCTGTTCTCAGGTGCGTCGGAGAAGGGTCGTGGAGCACCGACATCAGAGGAGGGCGGTGCGACGGCGGCGGCGCATGGCAACACAGGCGAACTGCGTCGGGGAAGCTCGGGAGGCGTTAGGGATGTAGGATGGAGAGGGCGGCGTTGTGGTCCTGGCCGTGGGCTCCGGCGTGCTGGAGAAGCGCCGAGGAGGACCGTCCACGGAGGGGGGCAGCGCGCCCCTGCAGTGCACGGTGGGAGCCCCGCTCCTGCCATCTTTCTCCCAAATTGGTGAGGCTTGAAAGATGGGGGAGCTGCAGAGGCGGCCTACGTGATGTTGGGAGGGCTGCAGCTCGCCGGAGAGTAGAGGCTGCGGCTTGTTGGGTGTTTCTTCTTTGTGGCGTGCCTATGAGCAGATCGGGAGGAGTGAGCGACAGTGGGCTTTTACTTGGGTGGCCGGTTCGACCGGCGCTGAGGAAGAAGACCCTGCCATCCCTCTCTTGTGTCGGTAGAGTCCGCGCTCGGGCAGCGATGGTAGGAGAAGAGGAGAGGGCCTTCTGTTCAGGTCGAGGTCGAGGGTGTGGCGGCGGTGATGGGGAATCTCGTCGCTGGCAGCGCACCCTCAAAGATGGGACTTAAGGTTTGGAATGTGAGGTGGGGTTAGAGCGACGGCCAACCTCGTGGTGTGTGCCCCGGCTCCCTCACCCTTCTTTTATATTGCGTTGTGCGACAGGGGCCCACCAGCCACAAGGCTGGGCACCCCCGATCAGGGCGTGACTCAGTTGGCGTTGGGCCAACTGGGGACTGGATCAATTCCAGTTGGCCGTTAGGCCAACTGGATGAGATCAACCTAATATTCTCCCCCTTGATCTCAGTCTACACTTTAACTTTTACTTTTACACTTTTAATTTTACTTATTTCATCACAGATTAGTGTATAGAACATGTCTCATCGTCACGGTCAATCGTCAATAGATTTAACAGTTACAATACATTTTTTTGTTCTGAAATAGTCACTTGTCTTTGAGTCATTTTTTCGTTTAAAAATCATAACCTTTCCCTTAAACCCATGCCGGCTATATGTTCTCTAAACACGTTAGGTGGTAAGCCTTTTGTAAGCGGATCCGCTAACATTTTTACGGTATTTATATGCTCAAGACTTATGACATGATTTTGAACTTTATCTTTCACAACATAGTACTTTATGTCAATGTGTTTGGCATTACCACTTGACTTATTATTGTGGACATACGTTACTGCTGGTTAATTATCGCTATACAACTTAAGTGATCTATTGATGTCGTCAACCACTTTTAAACCGGGTATGAACTTCTTAAGCCAGTTCAACTGCCCTGTGGCCTCATAACATGCTACAAACTCAGCATACATTGTGGACGATGTAGTGACGGTTTGTTTTGAGCTTTTTCACGATATAGCTCCTCCTGCGAAAGTGAACACATATCCAAATGTAGATTTTCTATCACCTCCCGCATAATCAGAATCTATGTACCCCACTATATGGAGTGAATCTGATCTTCTGTATGTCATCATTAGGCCTTTTGTTCTTTGCAAATAACGCAAGACTTTCTTTACCTATTTTCAGTGCTCTATTCTAGGATTGCTCTGGAATCTGCCAAGTAATCCGGTAACAAACGCTAAGTCAGGGCACGTACACACTTGAGCATACTGCAATTTTCCAACAGCTGAAGTATATGGAACCGTTTTCATTTGATCGATCTCATATTGGTTCCTAGGGCATATAAAAACCCTATATCTGTCACCCTTGACTATAGGAGCAAGTGATGGACTACATTTATGCATACTGAATTTCTTTAAAACTTTTTCTATATATGTCTTTTGTGACAGTCCCAATACCCCTTTATTTCTATCTCGATGAATTTCGATCTCTAGAACGAACGAAGCTTCACCAAAATCTTTCATATCAAAGTTTGAGGACAAAAACTTCTTCGTTTTCAGTAGTAGATTAACATCATTATTAGCTAGTAAGATATCATCCACATACAGGATTATTATGATAAACTTTCCATTCTTGAACTTTGCATAAACATAATTGTTCTCTATATTTTCTTTAAACCCCAATTTTTTTATCGTACTGTCAAACTTCAAGTACCACTGTCTTAAAGCTTGTTTTAACCCATAAATTGATTTCTTTAGGCGACATCTCATTCATTCATTTCTTTCCACGATAAAACCTTTCAGTTGTGCAATGTAAATATTTTTCTCCAAATCTTCATTGAGAAATGCCGTCTTTACATCCATCTGACGTAATTTTGAGTCATAATGTGCTACCAACGCCATCATGATTTTGAAAAAATCTTTACATGAGACTGGAAAAAGGTCTCATTGTAATCAATCACTTCTCTTTGCGTAAAATATTTTATCACAAGTCGCGCTTTATATCTTTCTACATACCCTTTGAAGTCAAGTTTCGTCTTGTAGACTCATTTACAGCCTACTGTTTTGGCTCTTTTAAGAATTATTTTCAAGTCCCAGACTTCATTAGCATTTATGGGCTTCAATTCTTCTTTCATGGCCTCAAACTATTTTGAAGAATGTTCACTTCTCATGGCTTCTTCAAATGAGGTGGGATCATCCTCCATTTGAAATTTCTCTGTATAATAAATTTTATAATCATCAGAAATAACTAATCTTCTAACTCTTTGAGACCTCCTCGGGGCCTTCTCATTCGGCACATTTTCTGTTTGAGGCTGTTGTTGCTCCCTCTCATGTGTGATAATGGGTTCTATAAGATTCTGAAGAACAGTTTCCTCATTCATTGTTGCCACAGGAGAAACAATAATAAGTGCTGACACCACAGTGTCTTGTATTGTTGGTGCAGAGACAGCAGGTAGTGAGAAAAATGACTCTGGAATCATTGGAGTGGGCGCATATGCCCGCTTCTCTTCAAGATCAATTACTCGAGCTACCTTGCTCTCTTTTATCATCCTATCCTCTAAGAAGACAGCGTGTCTCGTTTCTACAAACTTTGTATATCTGTCTGGACAGTAGAAACGAAAACTTTTTGACTTTTCAGAGTAGCCAATGAAATGATAACTTACTATTTTGGGATCAAGCTTCCCAATATTTGGGTTAAAGACTTTAGCCTCAGCTGAGCTCCCCCACAGTCGCAAGTGGTTTAATGAGTAAACTCTTTCTGTCCACAATTTGTACAATGTTTTAATCACCGACTTACTTGGTACTCTGTTGAGAATATAAATGGCGGTTTTTAACGTCTCCATCCACAAACTCAATGATAAAGTGGAATAGCTCATCATGCTTCGCACCATATCTATCAGGGTACGGTTACATCTTTCAGCTACTCTATTTTGCTGATGTTCATCCGGTATAGAATACTGGGCTACTATACCATTCTCCTGTAAGAACCTTACAAAAGGTCTAGGAACTTGGCCATATGGGGTATGCCGACCGTAGTACTCCCCCCACGGTCAGATCAGACTATCTTTATCTTTAAATCGTGTTGATTTTTAACTTCAGCCTTAAAAATTTTGTATTTATTCAAGGCTATGTTCTTTCTTTGATTAGATAAATATAGCCATAACGGGAGTAATCATCCGTGAATGTTATGAACGAGTCATAACCATCTACACTTTTCACAGAAAATGAACCACAAATATCTGTATGAACAATTTACAGAATTCCTGTGCTTCTTTTGGCATCTTTCTTGATTTTCTTTGCATATTTTTCTTTAATGCATTCTCTATATTGATTTAAATCTGAGAACTCTAATGGAGGAAGAATATCATTTTTTACTAGTCTTTCTATTCTCCTCCTCAAAATATGACCTAAATGACAGTGTCATAATTTCGATGAATCATTATGAGTTCTCTTTCGCTTTCTGTTTACATTGAAAGACGAGGGTTCACATATTTTGTCGTAGGCAAAGTTATCATCATCGCATACAACATTCACATCATCACGCAGTGATAATAAGTAAAGCTAATTTTGTAAGATAGCAAGGCCACCACATTCTTTATTAAACATTATTTCGCATTTACCATTTCTAAAATAACAATCATAACCATCATTGTCTAAACATAAAACACTAATCAAATTCCTCTGTAAAGAGGGTACATAAAGAACATCTCTAAGTAAAAGAATGAAGCCATCTGCTAGCTCTAATGAAAGATCACCAACGGCTTCTACTTCTGCTTGGGCTCCATTTGCAACTTTAATGCATCTTTCTTTTCTTTGCATAGTTCTCGTCGAACGGAATCCCTGCAAACAATTAGCAATATAAACAGTTCTCCGGAGTCAATCCACCAAGTGGATTTCGAATATTGCACATATAAAGATTCTTATGAAAGTAATAATGTTCTCACCTTTCTTTGCCATGATCATCTTTAAGTAATCAAGATAGTTTTTCTTGTAATGTGCTGTCTTCTTACAGTGAAGGCACTAATCTTTCTTCACTGCAAACTTGTTCTTTTGAGGCTGATGCACCATGGGAGATTTTCCTTTGTACTTTTTCTTATTTTTCTTCACATAGTTGATAAAACTACCATGTGAGGACCTTATTCTTTCATCTTCTTACACACACATAGCTATGCACTTTTCCAAGTCCTATGTCTCGGGCTGCATGTTATAGTTGACAACGAATGTGTCAAATTCTTTTGACAAAGAAGCAAAAATAAGATGAATAAGGAGCTCATCTTTGAGACCCAGATCCATTAGTTTGAGCTTGGATTGCATGTTGCTCATCTTTAGTATGTGCTCTCTTATGCCACTGTCACTTCCAGGGTACCTTTCTGTCACAAGCTGCTTTATCAGCTGTGTTGTATATGTCTTTGAAGATTCAGTGAACTGATTCTTTATTTTATCAAGGTACTCTATAACAGTGTCACACTTTGGGATTGAGTCCATAATGGTAGGATCAATGTTGTTCTTTATCATAATCATACATTTCTTGTTGGCTATGACCCATTTTCTATGCTCAAGGTCATAGACCATCTTAGTGAGCATAGTCCCTTTGTCTAGTCTGTCAAGCAGCATCAGCTTTATTTTCTTTCCTCATTGGCTCCTCAGGCTCAGTAGGACATGCTGTGGTTAAGACCCAGTCCACCTCAGCTAAAATAAACGCTAGGTCTATCTTTTTCTTCCACTCTTTATAGTTATCATCTTTGAGAGTGGGGATCTCTTTGATACAACTCATCAAGTTGTATCCTCCTGAAAAATAATTCAAATAAAATGAGAACATAACAACAAAATCATATGTCTTAGTTTCAACGTTGATCAAAATTAAAACATACAATTTGTCTATACATTAAATCTACATCACCGTTGGGCAGAAATAGAAATAATGCATAAAATTATCAATTAAAATTATAATACTGTTATACTCAACGTTGGTCAGAAAAATAACAATATCATAATTATTTGAAATTATATCTATTTTTCAAAATTAAATTCTCCCGTTGGTTCAAATTTAATAATGAAATAAACAAATTTAAATACGCAGCGAAAAATAAAATTTTCTCTATTTTTCAGAAGCAATTATTAGATTTTTTTTTTATTCTGTCAAAATGTTGCTAATTTTCCTTAATTATTACTGTTAAAATTAGCAAAAATAATCAATTTAATTACTTTTGAAAAAGAAAAAGTAAAAACAGAAACAGAAAATCCTTTGAATTTGGGCCGAAATCGCGCGCGGCCCACTTGCTACAGTTGCACGCGCGCGGTCCACTGTTCACTTTCGGCCCGGCACCACGCGGCGCGGAAAACCGGCCTCGGCAACCTGGGCCTGGGCCGGAAATTCACGCCCCCGCCTGGGCCGAATCTGGCCCAACTCGACGCAGACGGCTCCTGATCGTTGGATCGAAGATCGACGGTTCAGCGCGTAAGTCGGCGGTATAAAAACCCGTCGCGGTCGGCTCCCCGAACCCTAACTCATTTCCTCTCTTCCCCCGCTCGCTCTCTCACGCAGCGCTAGCCCTCTCGCGGCGCTCTGGCGAGACTTCGCCAGAGCGCCACCACATCGGCTCGATGCCGCCGCAAGGCCATGGTGCCGCCGCCCGGCTCTTGCCGGCGTGTGCGCTCATCCGAGGGGTGAGCGCGCCGCCGTCAAGGGCTAGAGCTCGCGCGGCGCCTCTGTGGCCTGCGCTCGAGAATGTCATCGACGCCAAGGCCAATGTAAGCCTCCGCCTCTCCCTTCCCCTCCCCTAGATTCGTTCCCCTTTAGGGTTAGGGTTAGGGTTAGGGTTAGGGTTCTGAGGTTGGGTTTGTTTTCTTTTGAGGTCGGTGTCTTTCGATCTGCTTGATAGGGGTGGCTCTGATGCCATTGTTGGGTGTTTCTTCTCTGTGGCATGCCTATGAATAGATCGGGAGGAGTGAGCGACGGTGGGGCTTTTACTTGGGTGGTCGGTTCGACCGGCGCTGACGAAGAAGACCTCGCCATTCTCTCCTGTGTCAGTGGAGTCCGCGCTCGGGCGGCGATGGTAGGAGAAGAGGAGAGGGCCTTCTGTTCAGGTCAAGGTCAAGGATGTGGCGGCGGTGATGGGGAATCCCGTCGCTAGCAGTGCACCCTCAAAGATCAGACTTAGGGTTTGGAATGTGGGGTGGGGTTCAGGCGCCGGCCAACCTCGTGGTGTGTACCCTGGCTCTCCTACCCTTCTTTTATATTGCGTTGTACGACGGAGGCCCACCAGCCACAAGGCTGGGCGCAGTTGGCCGTTGGGCCAACTGGGGACTGGATCAATTCCAGTTGGTCGTTAGGCCAACGGGATGAGATCAACCTAACATGGCTGGCTTCGGCGCGCAGGGCGTAGGAGAGGAGCGCGCGCTAACATGGTGGAGAGCTCGGGCGCGGGAAGCCGGGAAGGCACCGAGGAGTTGCGGACGGAGGCGAGCGTGGAGATTTAGTGCCTAATTTTGGTTCTAGGCACTAGTAGTTGGGCGCGGTTGTTTGGGGCCCGGTGTGGCGCCGGCGACAGAGAAGGGCGGCATGCGACGGCATGCTTTCGATGGCGCGGCAGCAGGCAAAAGGGGAAAACGAAGTTTCTGCTCGAGAGAGAGAGAGAGAGAGAGAGACAGATGAGGGAGGTCGAGCTCGTAGTAACTCGGGGACACATCCTCGCACATTGTGGCGCACATGCAGGTTGAGTTAAGCGGCACCTGTGCAGTGCGGTGGCAGCAAGAGATAGAAGGGGGCGGCGTGCTGGCACAGGGAGAATGGAGGAGCCGAAGGTGGAGGCTGACAAGCAGGTCCCCACTGACTAGTGACTCCGGTTAGCTTAACACTTAGGTATTTTGAAGATTGAACGGGGAAGAGCAAACGAATTTGAATTGGATTGAAACTTGGTAGGATGGATCTGTAGCAGCTGCTCTACGACATAAATTGTACGCATTGTGTTTTTCAAAAGGAACAGGTAGCTATAAAATTTTGAAAGTGGTTACCCATTAAGGGGGGCGTTTGCTGAAAGAACGGATTATTTTTCAACGACTGTCTATTTTGCTTTGAAAGTCAAACTTTCAGAGCTCGGATGGGTTTGAAATTTTGTGGAGTGGTAGAACATTTTAGGATGAACAACTTTTATTTTGGGCTCATCCGCAAATTCAATTTCGGCTTTGTTCTAAAAAATTTAGAGAACAGGTACTTGGTTAAGAAGGAGTAGTTTAATTTGAAGGAGGTCGAATGATTCAAAAGAATTGGACGGGTTTAGAATTCAAGGGATTGGATAGGTTCAGAATCTGAGAGTATTGGTTGGATTTAGAATTCCGATGAAACACAGAGAACGAACGACAAAGAAAAAAAACGTCAAGCACTTGTCACACTTTCAAATTTTAAATTTTATGAAACTTCAATTTACCAAGGTTTTGATTAAGTGAGGTTTTTGTCTTTTGAATTAGGAAAGAAAAGAGGAGATGAGAAGGAGAAGGAAAAATATTAGGGTGATTGTCAGAAAATTTTGAGTTACGCATTTTTAAATTAGTCCCAAAATTTAGAATGTCACAATGCTATAATTGAAATAACGAAGGTTATAAACTGGTCTTCACCTTCCTAAACAACTATGTGTAGGTGAGACTAATCTCGTCTCTCCGCTTCACTTCAATTATGAGTCATTAAAGCTCAAACCACAACTTCACTTCAATTATGAGTCATTAAAGCTCAAATCACAACCTACAACTACAGGCTTGGTTGGGATGTTATAGCGGCGGCTGCCTGGAATCATGATGGAGATTGGACGTGAAGGATTGGAAACCCATGCCCTCCGGGTCAGGACGCCCTGCTACCGGTGCACACCATCTCGGAATGGCGGCATTAGATCGACAAGAGGCCCTGCCGTCACCATCCATGCTGATCGCCGCAACGGCAGGGCTCCAGCAACGGCAGGGCTGATTGCCTGAACGTGTTGCTAGGCCTTTTAGTGCTTTTGGTCTAGGTGCTTCTGCGCTTCCCAGCCCTAATGAATTACTCCCTGTGGTTTTTTGCTTTTGATGTTGGCTAGTACAAATTTATACTAACAAGCATTAACAATTTAGATAAAATATTAAGGTCTGCATCATATCAAGAGATTCAAAACTGTATGTACACAAGGTCGGTTCTTAGAACTTTTTTATGAAGTTTCAGTTCAGGCTGCGCACTAATGAGATTATTTTTTGAGATTTGTTCTTGTTGGGCGACGACTTATTTCTGGCAGGCAGCGGTAATGGCTAAGCAATGTAAAGCAAGGAGGCAGAGCGCGGTGACTATTACATTTTAAGGGAACATAGGGCTCGATGAAAGGAGATTCTGATTGCCGCATATTATTGGCTTGCCATTTTGTTTGACGTACGCTTTGTAGTGTATACATATAATAGATGGATTAATGCTTAATGGTATAGATTTTGCAATATCTCAAGTCTATCATTTCCAATGGACATATTTTCAAAGACATTAAAGTATAGCATGCTGCGGTATATGTTTCTTATCAATATAACTTTATATATATTTCTGAGATTCTGCGGTGCTTTAGTAATCATTTGACTAAGACAATGAAACGGAACTCGTCTGAAAGAGGACATATTATAAAATACTCTACCCACTCATTAATTGATAACTCGCTCGGCATCGATCTCAGCAGTGAAATCAACCTCCAGTGGACTTTCCTACATTTCCTCTAGATCTCCAAGCTGAAGTCGGAACCTTGGTATATACTCAACCACTCGACTACCATAAATACTAAGCGATGCAATCTTTTTCTTGGCACCCTCACATCCCATGCTCTTGTAAGCTTAGCTGTAATGGCTGGCACAAAGCTAGTTACTCTCAGTTTTGTTATCCTCCTGAGCATTGGACTAGCTAATGCTGCAAGGGTGTCTAGATATTCTCAATCCGCGGCGACAGGGACGGGATGGGGAGAGGGTGGTGGAAATGTTAGTGGAGTTGGCTCAGGGTCCGGAAGAGGTGCAGCGTATGGTGAAAATAACCGTGAAAACGAAGAGTCTTCACACTCAGCTGCCGAAGCTGAGGGCGGAGGTGGTGGTGGTGCACCATACCAAGGATCTGGTTATGGTGATGGCTCAGGGTCCAGTGATGGCACTAGTACATATAGTGCTGGTTCGGGAGCAGGATCTTCTCGTGCTGTTGGTGTTGGTAGAGGTGGTGGAGGAGGAAAAGCGGCAGGTTATGAGAGATCAAGTGGATATGGGATGGGATCTGGTACCGGCTCTGGCTCAGGTCTCACAGTTTGGTTCGGACCTGGCTTTGCAGATTCTAATGCTAAGGCTGATTCTCAAGGTAGAGGCCACACGCAAAATGGTGGTAGCGGTGGAGGTGATGGAGATGCATCTGGCTATGGTACGTCCCGTCCCTAAATTAGTGCTTCCTCCATTCGGTTGATCCAAAGACACATGGAGCCCAACCTATGATGTTTCTTCATGCTGATGCTGTGCACCTTTCTTTTTTTATTCCATTTGTCTCACGTTCTACCCTTGGAATAGCGTCAAATAAAGGGCCCCTAATTGGATAATATGCAAGCAATGTCTAGGCCTATACTATCATGGCCTTCTCTGCAAAGTGTATACTTCAGCAAGATAAGGAAAATAATGTGCGTTTTCAAAAGTTCGATAATGAATGTGAGTGATGTATCAACAAGTGTATGTTGTGTATGTGTGTGTATATGTATGTCGCTCTCCAATATCCAGTGGTATTATCCATCAAACAAGAAGTTCTAGGTTCCAAATCGCAATGTTGAACACAAGATGATAATTTGCCATACCATTGGTAGCCTGAGGCCCTGTTTGGATCCTCTCAGTTTATAATAAACCAGTTTATATAAACCGGAGCCTCCAAATAGAGCATTTTATTATTCAATTTATAAACACTAAACCCCCAGTTTATTATAAACCCAAAAACTACTTCACCCAATCTTTTACCGGTTTATGGATTGCAAAAGACGTGTTGCCCTCCACTAAAATTAACTAAATACTGTTATTGCCACAGGTACCTCCACTAAAAAAGATGGGCGAAAAGGTCATTATACAAGAAAAAACTGAATTGCAGTTTATAAACTGGCTTCCAAACATCCCTACCTAGTTTTCTTATATAAACTAATTTACATAAACTACATCTATAAACTTGTTTATAATAAACCGCTCTAGTTCCAAACAGGCCCTAAAAAGAATTGTCATTTTAAGGGGAAAAAATTGTTGTGGCACACTCCAAGATTGTGGTTGGCTATAGCTTACTACAACTCGTAATTTTTGTTGTAGCACATTGCAAATTCTTGACTTTTATCTGCAGCACACTGACACAGGCAAAAGTGATGTTTTCTACTTTTTTATCTTCTACAAAATACATTAATGCAACTTTAAACTTTTCACAAAGATACATTGCTCCATTATCTATCCGTGTTATTTAGATTTGATTTCTACTATTCCACATATAAAAAACAATATTTCTCAAAAGAAATAATTTAAACAAAAGAAAAAAATCTTAAAACAACACATGGACCGTATCCTCATGTAAAGTTTCAAGTTGTAATATATTTAGTTTAAATAGATAAAAATTTTGAAAATATTACTTTTTCTTCCTATAGTATGCTGGAGATAAATATCAAGAATTTGCAATGTGTTGCAACAAACATGTTATCTAGTACTGCCAAAGCCATATTCCAGTGCCACCACAAAATTTGCCTTTTACTAATCTTGGTGGACCTGACATCGGAAATGCATAGAAATAGTGTCTGTGTAGATTGTTTTAATGTTTTGAAGTGGCACATGAATGAACCTTAATTTTCTTTAATGATACTATTGATGTGATATTTTCAAGCCCTGAGAATATGCAAGTATAATTAAATTACTCACTTTAAGTTTGCCACGAATCTGGATATATAACACCTACACCATAAATTCATTTATTTAACCCCACCATTCCTAGAACGTTTGCTCCAAGATAAAATTAATTTTAGATACATGAGAGCAGTTTAGCATACTAGAATCATCATTTTTATACGCTGATGCTGAAATAAAACTTCTTGCCTTCAACTCTTCATCACCACTCTGGTCGCCAGTCTCCTCCTGCTCTTGGCGGTAGCGCATTACTCCTCGTCTCCAACATATGGTGATGTGCTGCATCTTCATCTTCCCTTCCTAACTGATCTAAATCCAAAGGGGATGGCGACATCGTCAGCCATAACCACCTTGTCCCAAAAGGAGAGAGGAGGCTGTTGGCAATATGATAGAGATCATGATGACAACTGACAAAGGCATAACAATGTGTCTCATACAAGGTACAAATGGTTAAGTGAGAGGAAGCGATTGAGGGGGTCTCGACGAGGAATTGCGACTAACTTTACCATTGAGCGAAAGGAAGAAAATTAGCCATTTTAGCTACCATCATGTTGCGTCAGACCATTTGAGACATGCAAAACCATTCTTTTTGTGTAACGGTGTAGAACCGGTTTTAGGAATAGTAGGCTAATAAAAGGTTCAGGTATTTCAGGGATCCTCCAAACTTGGGACAAACTTGATGGAGTAATTTGGACTTCTTAATTTGTACTACCAAATTTTGATAGGTATCGGCGTAGAATCTGTATTAACTATTATATTAATTCATGGATGTGAGCCTTTTTCTTTTCCTTGTATAGAATGAGAAAACCCTGTCAAAGATGTGATTTGCCAATCTCACAGAATCCACTGGATTCATCAAACAGTAATCTGAGGTAAAACACTAGTACCGTCCATCATTTTGCTTTTAACTTATCCGTGATCAGTTAAGCGTTGATCGACTAGCAAGCTTACATACGGTGCTCGCATAATAAGGCCAAAGATTCACAGCATGGTACACGATAATGTGGCCTTCTACCCCTAAGATATGTGCCGTACAATTTCAGTCGCTCAAACGAATCTCGAGGCCGCTCTGCAATGTCAACTATGGGTATCCGTACAATTCCAGTTTCTCGAACGAACCTCGAGGGTATCCGTACAATTCCGTTTCTCGAACGAACCTCGAGGCCGGTCTGCAATGTCAACTATGGGTATCTAATAAAGCTTACTTTGACGATCAGGTTGGCTGTCGCTTTACACTTCGACTACTAAATATTGATGACCATGTTCCAGGTTAAAAAAAAAACTCAACTTACGAGGGGTAAGTAAGACAGCATCGGATATTATATTAAGAAGAGGACTGATCTTATGCATCAAGAAATCTCTTAACCCCTGCCTCATCTATACACAGCGGCACCACAGTTCATGTGAGAAGGACCAACAACCTGAGCTTGGTTGTAGATATATGCTTTGGTATGGAAAGATGAGGAAATTATTTTTACCACAGAGTGAATCATTCTCACAAGAAATCGAACCCAAGACCTATGTAGAATCAACTAAGCAACTCTGGCAAAGGTAGAGCACATCGTATTAAGGGGTGTTACAGGCAGGCCCTCGTTACAATAGACAACGACGGATGATCGGCTGCAAAGATGATCAAGCGTGCTGTTACCTTGGCCCACACAGGCGCATCTCCAATTGTCTGATAGATCAATTTGTTCGAGACCAGCCAAAATGCCATTGTTACCCACTAATTCCATTACTGCTTTTACTTTCTTTGTCAGCATGTATCTATTACTTTCACCTTTTCACATGGCGCCGTGCTCGTAGAGCTTATCAAAGTCAATTACGAACTTCGAGGTCGCCTCTATCTGCATTGTCAACTAAGCTTCTTTCTAGACATTGAGAGTTTCAATTAAGAACTCCCACTGGTCGTCGTTTGATTCTTTGACCTAGTCTAAGTAAATGAAGTCCATTAGAATTATTTTCTTAATTACACATCGCCATGACTCATCCTTTCTATGATGCCACATAAGCCAACAGTGTGGACTTGAGAGAAGTATAAATACCCACCCTATAATCTTCTGCTTTATGCCTTACACATCTTAGGCTCTTACTTCACTGATCGCACACAATGACTGACACTAAACTTGTTTTGGTCATTGTCCTGCTGAGCGTTGGGTTAGCCAATGCCGTGAGGGTGTCCAAACTCGCTACTTCTAGTGGAACTGGTAAGGGAGAGGGTGGGGGTGGTGGATTTGTAGATGGTGCTGGATCAGGGTTCGGGGTTGGCACTGGGGCGGGTCAGAGCGGAAATTCGGTACCAGGTTCTGAAGCAAGCGCTGGAGCTAGAGCTGGAGGTGGTAGTGTTAGTAATAATGGTGGATCCGGATATGGCAGCGGATCTAGCTCAGGATCAGGTTCTGCTCAGGCAGCCGAAGGATATACAAGCTTTGGTAATGGTGGATCTTCTACTGGTGGGGGTAGCGGAGGCGGTGGTGGTGGAGGCAGAGCGGGAGGCGTTGATGGATCCTGGGGTCATGGGGCTGGTGGTGGCACCGGCTCTGGCTACGGCTCTGGTAATAATCATCTTCATTCTGGTATAAGTAGTGCACGGGCAGGGTTCAGTGGTAATGGTGGTGGCAATGGTGCTGGTCAAAATGGTGGGGGTGGTGGTGGCCAAGGTTTTGGAAATGGATATGGTAGTGGACATCTGTAGAACTCTAACGATATAATCACAGACATGGATCCTGGAATATATCTTTTCTTCAAGCCATGGAGTCTACTCTTTCTTCTTTTATCAATGTTTCAATTAATAAAGTTTGTTATGGAATGTTTTTAGTAAGTGACTCGTCTGTGTTTGTGATGATATTTATTTAAAGTGAATAACATCTAGTTTCTATGTATGCAAAAAATAAAAGCAATGATCACAAGAGTGTGTGCCCTTTTAGGCATATATGAAAAATTAACGTTAGATGCTTGCACGATTTCATACTAACTTGCAAATAGTTCTCCAACGCTTAGGGAGTACTCACCACTAACCAATTCCCCGTAAAATATAGCCAATATATTTTTGTCTATGATTCTTCCACGGACATCCTCACATTGCTCAAGAAAAGATAGTATGTGGATGCAACCCTCAATTTCTATGTATTCATGTTTTTTTATTAGTATCCGATATATATATACATTATACCTTGGCCCTGAGTTCTTATCTGTTTATGAAATGTAAATTTTTCATTGTACTGTCGGAGGGAATGTAAATCATCTACTTCAGAATTTTTTGTTGTACAAGTCCTCTAGTGCAAAATATGGAACAAAAGAAAAACAATAAATCGTGAAGACTAGTGTGATTTCAGGTGCTCTAGGACCAGCCGGCCAAGATACTATGCATATTAGTTTAACATAAAACATTGATAAGAACACTAGAACTAGCACATCAAGCAACACGTTAGAGTAAGTACAACAAGCTAGTAATAGATAAGGCCTCCTTTGGAATGTGGGAATTTTTCCGTTTCCTGCGTTTTTCCTATGAAATTTCTACGTTCGAAAAGAGGCCTAAGTGAAGAAACATAAATGCACTTATGTATACAAGATATATATGCTCAGGGTCTTTTTTTTTTTTACAAGGTCTCAAAACATTGATGCTATGAACTTCTCTTTTAAGCACTGCACATAAGAGTCTAGTTTTCTTCCATTGCCAGTGAAGACATGTCCACCCATTAGGACATTTCCATGGAGGTCTCTTTGACTGGAGGGCCTTAAACAACTAATGTATGAATTAACTTAATTGATGACATCTTCCTTGAACTCGAGATCTATCAAAAACTAAAATATCTTAGACAAGGCGCTAGCCTATGACTCAATAGTCATACTACAAAAGTATGAGAAGGCTGATCACGCGTGTGATATCTATACTATTCTCACACAATTTGAGATGCCTCCTATGACATACAAATAAATACTTCATTCCTGAAATTTAACTTTGTTGTTTTTCATGGTGCATGGCTGGAACCTTTGTTGAAACTTTGAAGCTTACAGCTTTATAACCACCTGAGAGTTTGTGTCACGTATGAGCCATTATGTGGTAGCAATGCCTTGTAACAAAAGAAAACTGCAACTTTAGATACGTTACAAACCTTCAATCACATGTGCCTTTTGTACCATAAAACTGTAAAATTTCTTTCTAAGCCCACTTGTTAGCCACACATTTCATAATTGAAGTTAAAGATCACGTACGAGCTTGTCTTACCGAGATCGTTGAAGACACAGGCCAAACAATTGTACATCTGCTTTAACAAGAGCACAAGTAGTGGCAATTTTGTGCAAGGTCTCGATTTTTTTTTTTTTGCTATAAACATATAAACATGGGGTTCTTGAAGTTTACTCTTTAACCATAATTAGGTGGCTAACCCATTTTTTAATATCCAGGGTGCCCTTTGGGTCAAAAGTCAGAAACTTCAAAATTTTCATGAAAACTGTACTTCAAATTCTTCAAACATTATGGAAATGCCGTGACATAAAGGCGGATATGTGTTGAGGTCTCGCACACTTTCAAGTCCAAAGTTTATCACATTCTTATGATTGAAAACAATTTACTGAAAGTTTATCTTTTATGAATTTGTTTGGGGTATGTAAACCTCGACCTTCGAAATTGTCACTTATTTGAACCTGAAATTTTGTTTTCAACCATACCTTATTCTCACTTATAGATAAAACGACTCAAATTTTGGACTCCTAAATGTCCATAAGATCTCGTTATTTGAAGCAATTCACGAAATTCAAATGCAGCAGCACTCTAGGCATTCTGAGTAGGTGTAGACTATTCAAATATTTGTAGCCTGTAGCAAACACGGAAGTAGGAAACAATTTGTGTTTGCTAATTATTCTGTCATGGCATTTGAACTTTGGAGTAAAGCCGAGGTCTTGTTTGGTACACGCAGATGAGGCTTCTCCATGTGGCAGCATTCCATTGGCCGGTCACTTTCCATCTTGTTTTAGCTTAAACCTCTGCCGATACGTACGTAACGCCGTTAGCCTTAGCTCTCCCATTCCCTTGTACAGGCAGTTCTCTATCCCTTTCTCACTTTTTCTCTCCATTCCTCAACGCTAGTTCTTTGATCTAAGTGGTCTGATATATGAGTTTCTTGTGGATTTGCTCAATGCCGTTGTGTCGCTGAGTTGGTTCCTTGAAGGTGAGCTGCCGGTCCTGCTAAGGTTCTAGTAAATGTTTGAGCTGCGGAAGCCGGACAACTCCCGTTTGACCAAAAACTAAAAAACCATTACAGAAAACTATCAAAATCACAACAAACAGAAAAAAAAAATCAAATATTGGAGCAAAAACTTATGATTTTTTTTAATATTGAAACTAAACTGGTCTTCCACCGATTTTCCATTTTTTCCCGATTTGACCAGTTTTGGATTTTCAAGTTTGTTTCAAATTTTAAAATGACACCTGTCATCTCATGAAATCGTCTGACTAAATTATGATTGAACAAAAATAGCACATTTACCTGTCAGATAACAATTTACGAATACAAAGAGAAAACAATCCATACTAACTGTGAAGATTTGGAACTGGGATAGTTGTTATTTATTTTGGAAAGATAGAATCGTGCGATATTACATTAGTTTGTTGCCATAATCATTAAAAATCACCAGTGTTACTTTTGAATGGAGGGTTACATTGAAGGAGGTCTGGCTTGTTGGAAAAAAAATTGACTAGCCAATGAAACACTGTCACGTGGTAGGAGTAGGCATGAGAGCACAGAATTGGGAGCACCGAAACCGCATCCCAGTTCCGCATTCTATGTCCATGATTGACACAACTTATTTATAGAAATAAGAAGACACTCTGTCAAATGATAAATTTATTTTATAACTTATTAATTTAGTATCTTCTCAGAATGAATTAAAAGCTATTTTCAACAACTTTTTAATGGCTATTTAAATAAGTTATTTTTTAACAAGTACTGGTTGTGCCAAATAGAGCCTATATATCTTTTTAGTGATGCAAGTCACGCTGCCCTAACAGAGCTTAGCCCTTCCAGCGCTAAAATGTCAATTGAGTATCCTGATGAGATGGAATATTCGTAAGCTGTTTCGTTTCACAGTTCTAAGTCAAGGGTCAACTGTGCACTTCCGTGAACATTTTGGTTACCAAAGCTGACTCTCATCAATGGGCATTCACATAGGATAAAGTCAACTCAAGGCAGTTTATTGAAATATTCACCAAGCGATGCTCTAAGCTGAGCAAATATACACGCTAACGCTCTCTTTAAGTGACTGGATTCACAAAGAACTTATCATGAATTTTTTTTTTTTTTTTTTTGGCAATGCTTTACCTAGCCATTGCCTTTGAAGCAAGACAGGAACCCAAGGCATGCAGCTGGCCTAAATAATAAGCCCTCTATTTAGTGGATTGTCCTTAAGTCGTCGCCTGCAGTCAACTGGCTTAATTTGATCTGCTTCATTGTTAAGCAAAAAATCGCCAGATCATGTGATCAGTGAAGTCAGTCATCCTATCCATCACCACAACATTATAAATACCTATACAATCAGTACGGTTAGACTTCGGGTTGCTTAGCATACAATGGCTGGCACTAAGCTTGTCACGCTAAGCTTATTGGTGTTCTTTGGCATTGGATTGGCCAATGCGGTTAGGGTGGCTAGATACTCCAGTTCTCAAGGAACGGGCCAAGGAGGGGGTAACCGTGGAGGGTACCAGAATGGTGCTGGATCAGGCTTGGGAACTGGCTCTGGAGCTAATGAAAGTGGGGGTGGTGCCGCTTATGCAAGTAGTGGAGGAAGTGGCGGTGGCGGTGGCTGGTCGCAATATGGTGGTTCTGGGTTTGGCGTTGGATCGGGCACGGGGTCTGGCTCTACCGAAGTAAATTATGGACCGTACTATGGATTGGGGGGTTCATTGTTGCTGGGGGTAATGGTGGTGGTGGTGGTGGTGGGAAAGGTTCAAGCAGTGTGGACTCTGGAGGGTATGGCAGTGGTGCTGGCATGGGGACTAGATCTAGCGATGCCAGTTCTGGCAACCCATACACATCAACACCACCACATGCTAATGCAGACGCTTCTGGCAATGGTGTGGGCACAGGTAGTGGTCGCAATGGAGGGAGTGGTGGTGGTGATGGTAATGGATCTGGTTATGGTGATGGACAACCTTAAAGTTTCTTTTATAGTTTCAAATTGGAGCAACTATACATCACTTTTATGCTTCATGATTTTACTTTTCATATACTATGTACTACTACGTATGAACTAATAAAGATCTCCCTTATCCGTAAACCCTCACGGCCTAATAAGCTTTAACAAATAAGGAGATAGAGCACCAACATAGTGTACAGTTTTCATCTATTTATGTTCTTGTATAGATTCATCTGCGATCTAGCTTACAACTGAAATTTGAATTAAAATGCTGACATAGGTGGTTGGCATAAAAAAAATAGAACATACTAATAGTACCAGGAACAAGGCTAATTGAAGACAATTTTCAAACAACTGTGTTCTGAGGATTACGCCATCAATGAGCCGCTTAGATGTGAACACATGCTTATGTACTCCTTAGATTCATGGGAGACTGAAGCCCTACTTAGGGAAGCTTCTCCAACCTTCTAGGTTTCCAAAATGCAAAAAGTAGTGGAGACTACCCCAAGAATGTTCGATTTTGCCAACCGGAGAACTAAGAAAAGCAACTGATCCCCGTGGAATGAACAAAAAGCGGAAAAGCGAGCCAGGCATCACTTTTTCAACTTTCTCTCCACCGAATGCACCTGGACCTCTTCCACTCCTACTCACGCGCCACCCATGAGATCAGTCCCTATGTCATCGAGCTCACCCCCACCAAGGAGCCTGCACCGCCTCCCGAGCACGGCCTTGCTGTCCCCCGGCGACCTCAACCCCTCCGCCTCCAAGTTCGGCCGCCACGACCCTGAGCTCGGCCACACCACTCCCACCAACCCGTGCATTGCCCCCAGCGCTTGAAAAGCTAAGGTCACCAAACACCTAACTGCCAGTTCTCAAAAACATACTTTTCCAAAATCAAAGTTTGGCATCTCCAAACCTATGCTTTTCCAAAAGGCGGAAACGCAAAAGCTACCCCAAGCCCTCAGCTTTGCCAGTATGATGCAGCTCGCAGCCTAGCGATTTCATGACGTCATCAACATTGTGCTCGGTGGAGAAAGTTTGCTGCCAAGCTATAGCTGGCACCTTCAATGACTCTGCCAGCCATAGTACCTGCAAGGCCTACATGCCTCCTTTGCACAGGCTGCATTGGACACTGCTCAATGGATCAGGATGTGGCATGAGTGGAACATCACCCCTGTACAGGAGGTGGCCTTCACACCACAAGTAGATATGAGTGTTTTAATATGCTTGGTTGATGTAAGTTATAAAATGAAAAAGGTTTTCAGGTTGCTTTGTATTGTACAACGTTGAGTACTGAACATTTCTTTTAAGCAGCTTTTAGAGAGTGAAATGCATGAAAATTGGAAAAGTACTATTGATCGATCGAATCTGATGTTCATATTGAGCACTTACTTTCTGACTGTGCCATAGTTATCCAAGGTATGCTCTCTTTAGATCTAATAATTTGATGAATTAACTAATAATGTTAGTTGTCAGACACTTCTTAAGTTGTCACTCGGTTAGGATGGAAATGGAGGGATTTGGAATGGAATGAGGGGATTAAGGGTACTTGTAGTGAAAGCGGGATGAGATGAGGTCATTCATATTTTGTGGGATGAGGCAGCTCTGTTTCTGTTCAATAAAAGGGATGGGGTGAGCCATTTTTTTTTTTTTTGGTTAGGTGGGATGGATGGTGAACATAACAGCCCTATCTTTTGTTTGGATGGATGAATAGGGTGGTGATCCGAGTACGCTTACCATTCTCAACATTGTCTTAAAATTCACAGAATATTAGTTATGTTCAATTCTGTGAATAGCTTTTACAAAATTTTAAATTTTAAATAATATTAATAGTGATTAATTTAATGAATTAATATATAAATGGATAGATTTTCTTCATGAATAGCTTCATGGACATTTTCTTAGGCTAGAAGATATCATTTTAATGAAATTGTGCGATGTATCTTCACCCGGACCAACGGGCTTGATTATCCTTTTCTTTCCTTCTCCCTCGCCATGAAGATCTAGTATCCCATGGTTATTCTGCCTGCCTCTCTCTCAATCTCATTAATCTCTAGTACGAACAAATCCAGCAAATGGATAAATGGATTGACCAGGCATCAATCATTGGTGGCCACGACCGGGGCTATGCACAAGTGCTACTTATCATGAGAGTTAAGGACTTAGGTGTTATAGCAATGGAGGTCATCACTGCTCCTCTTCCTGCAGGTCGCCACAGCCATAGATGGAGGTCACCCTGCTGCTGGTCATCCCACAGGTACTCCACGCCACAACGCCTTACCACCGGGGACACCTCACCACCTCTGCTGCCGCTCGCCACCGCCTTGGCAGCCACCTCTGCCGCTGCAGCTCACACTAGGCAGTGCTTGAGAGCGTGCTGGGCATTGGCGGGAGCACGTACAAGGACAGGAGCGACGCTATCTCCTCGTTTTCCAGGGATGGTGCTGCGCACCGAATCCGGGTGAATGGTGGCTACCACCTTCCATCTCTCCACATCCCTCATACCAAAAACATCCAAAATCTCGCTACAGAGCAATGGAATCAATCCAGTGTTGAAGCTAGAAGAAAAGTGGTAGGAGTGCAAAACTATCTCATTTAGCTGTCCATGGGTGCTTAATGATGAAATTAGAGGTGCTTACATGGTGAAAAGAGGTCAATTATAAGCAAAATCTTGATTTTTGTGGGTGCATTTGCACCCAGCACCAACAACCTCGCTTCGCCAGTGAATCAATCCCCAATCCACTCTATTCCCGAAAATTGAACCCTTTCAAGAGTATAGATGTCCAAAGGGGCCATGCTATGTGGGCCAGCCCAAAGCACAGAAAAAACAGCACGACCTGTTGATAATCGGGCCAATGTCGGCACGGCTTGGTCTGCATGCCATGGTTGGGCCACCACCTCGAGGGTGCGATACAGCTCGAGCACGGTTGTCAGGATCATATACGCTGGGTACCTACGGCCCCAGAATAAATGCGAAAGCACAACTACGAATCGCGGCCCACGGATCGAGTCACGGTGTAGGAAGGACTTCACCACGTCAAGCTCCGAAGAACTAACCTGACCCCCCTAAGGTTCGGAATCGTCTGAAGACACCATCTGGCTTCTGACAGTCAGATTCGCACGAAGATCTGACCCGACTATAGGATGGTCGGAGCCCTGTGACGACAAAGCTCGACCAACCGAGGATCGGGGAACCGCCTTACACGTCCGACCCCTCAGGGTCGGCCACTGCCTCAGCAACCAACCCCCCAACAAGCACAGAGATTCCTGACACTATGCAGCAGACAGAAAAGCTACTTTTATCTCCCTGAACTGGATAGAGAATTAACGAAGGACATCGACAAGATGATCTAGCGTCAGAGGACGTTAGAGGAAAAACCTCGAGATGCTCGCGGCCTCACCCATCAGGGGCCTCCGGTTTCGTAGGCTCCAAGCTTTGTAACCTCGGCCCGACCTTTATATAAGGGAGCGTCGGGGGCTTTAGATGACAGGTGAATCAATAGTGACACACAATTCACACACATATTCTAGAGTTCTAGCTCTTGCAAGAAACTCTAACCCCTTTCCTCGAGTTCATACGATCCACCCTGGACGTAAGGTATTACACTTTTGTGGTGGCTCGAACCAGGTCAAATCTCTGAGTCTTCGGTTGACTTAGACCACATCGGCAAGAAAGGTGCATGAATCTCTCTCCATATACGTAAATTTTTGCTGTGCCGGTGAATGAAACACTGCCAACGGTAATGGCCATTTAGGGCC